>CAUYQV010067458.1:0-45751 GCA_963574575.1 Galagoides demidoff
TGCAGATGCAGTGTGAAGGCAATCTTCCAGAGAATTCCCTCTTACTCAGAAAGACCTGGCTTTTACTTTTTCAGGAAGTCAACTGATTAGCTCAGGCCCACCATGTTAGGGAGAGCAATGTGCTTTACTCAAAGTTCACCAATTTAAATCTTCATCTCATCCAGAGACCTTCCAAGTTGACACATCACATTATACCCTCACAGACTAAGTTGATCACCCCTCCATGTGTCCTGAGCCCTCATTAAGAGTGTTTCACTGTGAGAGTAAATTGTAATATATATCTTACAAATGGGAGGTTTGGGAAATAGAATGTGGCCCTTCATCTTTTTAAAATACATGCTCTAATACACAGATGAGGCTCAGTTATGTGACAGATCGAGTTCCCATGCAGAACAGGACCTGAGGGAGGGTCTCCTTACATGTGGGACTGACTTTACATCACAAATCTCCATGGTGAGACACACGTGAGTCTGTGGTTAGAGCTGCACCCCCACTCACCTCCTCACATTTTCTCTACACCTAAGGAATCCTCATCACACCTTTGTCTGTGAGCCACTGTGAAGACAACTGGGAGTGAGGGCAGGTGCAATTCTGTTCTCCAGTCCTGTCCTTGGTTGGGGTTGGACCAACAGCTACCAGAGACTCCCACCAAAGGGACACAGAGACACAGCCTGAAGAGTAAAGATTAATTCCATCAAGAAAGCACCCTGCAGCAATGCTTCAAGACCAAGTAATAGCAAAAACATAAACCAGGGGTCAGGCAAAGGTGACACGGGGTGGAGGGAGGGTGGGCCTGAAGCCACCATCCCTCACTCATTTTCAGGGTCCTGACCTTTCTGGGGTGTGGCAGCTGCAGAAGAAGCAGAACAGGTCTAACTGGTTATAAGCTTTGTGATAGTCCTTCTATGGAATGTCATGCAGAGCTAGAGGTTTAAGTCTATTTTTTGATCTGGAGACTGCTCTGGTAAGTGCCAGGTCTGGGAAACTCTTCAAGATGTATTATTTTAAACTGGATGAGGTGCTGGTAAAGACTTTGACCACCTAAAAAACAAGATTTTGGTGATTCCTCTGGCACAGGATCTTGTAAATTCCATTCCTTACATTGAGACAGTGCAGTCTGTCTCTTTTAAGGTGTTCTAATCACGTTAGGAAACTTGCCAGTTACTTCTTCATTCAGGGTTCTTTCCTTCCAAGTTTTGACTTCATTGGAAAGATGATGATTATTATTCATTATTTTTCTTCATTAGCTGTTCATTGTGCTCCTTTAACTTTGAAATTTTCTTTTCTACCAGGACCTCATCCAGTTTGCTATTTTGATAACTCAAATTTAGGCCTTTTTCCAGAGGTACAAACTGCAGAAGCAGAGAATATGGGTCCTCAGCCAGGTCCCAAACATGCCTGCTCAGGAAAAGATGTGCCCAAGTGCAGAACTCAGTAGACTCCTCTTCTGTCACTTTTCTGGGGGCCCAAAATTCCATCTTGGTGAATGACTTTGTTTCTGTATGTGTCTATCCCTGGCAATGATGTCACACAGTCTAACTTAATGCTAATTCAGCTTTCACTTTGCCACTAGAATTGGAATGTAAAGGAACACGAAATAAATGCATTGTGGGAATTTAGAACGGTGATAGCAATATCTTCTTGTTACATGTGATAATGCTTTTAGAAGTTGAATTCTTCTATTTATTTGCATATTTTGTAAAGAATAAAGTTATTGAAGGAAAAAAAAAGATGTATCATTTTGAGATATATCCTGAATGCAGCAGGGAACTTCTGAGATTATATTTGTTTTAAAAATAAGCCTTGGCTCGGCACCTGTGGCTCAATCGGCTATGTACACGGAAGGTGGTGGGTTCAAATCCCCAGCCCGGGCCCGCCAAACAACAATGACAGCTGAAACCAAAAAATGGCTGGGCGTTGTGGCGGGCGCCTGTGGTCCCAGCTACTTGGGAGGTGGAGGCAGGAGACTCGCTTGAGCCCAGGAGTTGGAGGTTGCTATGAGCTGTGATGCCATGGCACTCTACCCAGGGGGATAGCTTGAGACTCCGTCTCAAAAAATAAAAAAAATAAAAAAAAAAACAGTTTGAGGCTAAAACCCACACTAGCCTCTTAACTTGGGAGAAGCTATTTTCTGTAGTACAGCTTGTCCTCACAGAGTGTCCACAGCATAACAAAATGAAATATTTATTCAGTTTTGAAGTACAGATGCAGTAGAGCATTTCAACATTTCTATTTACAAAGAGAAGTGAGTTTATCAATTGTTCTCTGGAACTTCCTCTGGAAAATAGTATGGAGGAAACCATATGCAGTCACATTTCAGTATATTATGTTAAACAGTTTTAAGTAATAAATCAAGATTAAATTAAATTTACGAAGAACATATATTCAGGGCAATTCTAATCTATGCTCCTGGGTTCCCATCCTAAAACCTGGCCCAAATAAACTCTCTAGTCACATTAAAAGAAAAAAATGAAGGCCAGGTGCAATGGCTCATGCCTGTATCTGGGAGGCCGAGGCAGGTGGATTATTTGAGCTCACAGGTTCAAGACCAGTCTGAGCCAGTGGAGACCCCATCTCTAAAAATAGCTGGGCATTATGGTGGGTGCGTGTAGTCCCAGCTACTCAGGAGGCTGATGTGAGAATCACTTGAGCCCAAGAGTTTGAGGTTGCTGTGAGCTGTGACACCATGGCACTCTACCAAGGGCAACAAAGTGAGACTCTGTCTCAAAAAAAAAGAATTTATGCCATTTAAAGAACCATACCTAAACATTTAAATGGACCACTCAAAAGTCACCTTTCTAGTAGATTGAAAAGATCAGTTGAGACAGATAAGTAGATGTCTTCTTAACTGTATCCTCTTGTTATTAAAAGAAATGCTTTGTGTATAAATGCAAGTGACATCTGCAACCAAAAAAAGTGACATCTAGCCTCGCCAGAAAAAACTCACCATGTTTTTCAAGTCCTCTGGCCTCAAGGAAGGAAGCTGGAGGTCCAAGTGACAAAGGCTCTGAAAACGATCTAGGAATTCACTAACAAGAATAGCAGGCTCATCCAATGGCAGCATCCCAAATCGATCTGTGGAAAAAGTAAACTGGATGATTATATTGATGCAAAATATAAAAAGAAAAAAAATGTATAGAACAATGGGGAAGCATAAAACTCATGAGATATATTTGATGATATTAAGAAATTACTGGTTTTTGTTGATAGGATTGTAATGATGCCATTATGGTCATGTTTATATAGCAGAAGACACAGTGGTGAATGCCTGTAGTCCCAATTCAGGAAGCTGAGGTAAAAGGACTGTTTGATCTCAGGAGCTCCAGGCTATCCTGGACAACACAGTAAGGCTCTATCATGAACTTTTTTTTTTTTTTTTGAGATGGAGCCTCAAGCTATCCCTCTGGGTAGAGTGCCATGGCATCACAGCTCATAGCAACCTCCAACTCCTGGGCTCAAGCAAGTCTCCTGCCTCCGCCTCCCAAGTAGCTGGGACCACAGGCCCCCGCCACAACGCCCGGCCATTTTTTGGTTGCAGCCATTATTGTTGTTTGGGGGGCCCGGGCTGGGGATTCAAACCCGCCACCTTAGGTGTACGTGGCTGGTGCCTTAGCCGATTGAGCCACAGGCGCCGAGCCCAGGACGCTCATTTTCAAAAGCAGGGGCCCTCTCTACAGCCAATGATTTTTTTTTTTTTGAGACAGTCTCACTGTGTTGCCCTCAGTAGAGTGCTGTACTGTTACAGCTCACAGCAACCTCCAACTCTTAGGCTTAAGTGATTCTCTTGCCTCAGCCTCCCAAAATGAT
The DNA here is from genome assembly GCA_963574575.1 of Galagoides demidoff. Lineage (NCBI taxonomy): Eukaryota > Metazoa > Chordata > Mammalia > Primates > Galagidae > Galagoides > Galagoides demidoff. The sequence continues at coordinate 3,808 of CAUYQV010067458.1, forward strand.
TATTTTTATTTATATTATTATCAAGTCATGCCAGAAAATCAGACACTATGCCTCTAAGAACATAGGGTTTGGAATGCGTACTGTTCGGGTGATAGTATGTATCACGAGTGAATTGTTATAGCTCTACCAGGCTAGACGTCATCAATCCTTAAACAAGCCAATGTTTTCTGTTTAATTAAAAATCAAAGAAGAAATAACCAGCCAACTCTCATAATGATTCAAAGTTTGCTGAAGCTCAGAGATCATGAAATAACAATTTAAGGAAAAAATTATAAGTAACTTGTAAGAGGCTGGCAGTTCATCTTCTTGCCAGTTTCATAAAATCTACATTCAAGATCATGGTCAATCCTTCACAACTGTAGGAGATTTCAGTGACACAGGTATCCAGAATGTTTTATGTGTATTATCAATAACAATACATTTCAAAACAGTACTGTCCAGTCAGTACCCACTGCTAACTCGTAAAGGCCATTGCCAGTGATGATTCAGTGAGACCAAGTGTCTGATGTAAAAGTGTCTCCCAGTGTATACAGAAACTGAGATTCTGAAGCTTCAAAAAGCTTTGTTGAATAAAATGACTAAATCACTACTTTGAAATACACGTGTCTCTATCTTCTGAATAGAAAACCTGTTTTTGGCTCAGCGCCTGTAGCTCAGCAGCTAGGGCACCAGCCACATGCACTGTACCTGGTGGGTTTGAACCCAGCCCAGGCCTGCCAGATAGCAATGACAACAACAACCAAAAAAATAGCCGGGCATTGTGGCGGGCACCTGTAGTCCCAGCTACTTGGGAGGCTGAGGCAAGAGAATTGCTTAAGCTTAAGAGTTTGAGGTTGCTGTGAGCTGTGATGCCACAGCACTCTACCGAGGGCGACATAATAAGACTCTGTCTCCAAAACAAAAAAAAAACCTATTTTCATCTTTGAGTTATGAAAATATAACATTATCTCAAAAAAAAGATGTTCTAATTTTCAGAGGAAAAAATTCACGCATCCCTGATTTACCTAACCTCTAATTTATAACTTAAAATCTACCAGGAGAAGGAATATAATTTAAATTCATAGCTCTATGTAGAATTCCAGCTAACCCAAAGATTTTCAAGACAACCTGGAACACCGCTGTCAGTCCAAAAAGAAATACTAACCTTATCTGAAAATCCACAGTGTTCTCACTGTAGCGATGGCAGAAAATAAATCCCTTGGTGTTAGGTATATTTAAATTTTTGAGTTGCTTCCAATTTCAATTTAGCCTTTTTAGAATTTCATCTCCTGGAATCAGCTTTTCAGGACATAAGACCAGTATCAATGGAAAATAATATTTGCTTGCAAAAACTCATACTGTGACCAATTTTAGTGATTTAGATGCAAATTGGGTATTCTGAAAAGTCTGAATATTTGGCAAAAATTTATAAACCAACTAATAGAATCACACAAGTTATGTTTTCATGAGCTCTCACTTGGAAGGATGGAAATACTTGTCTCATCGCCTTTTCCGAGAGCTGAACTAGGATGAAAAGCAGTAAAACATCTTCCCCGCAGCTAATAAGCTGTGATGACAGCTTTACTCCCTGGCACCCAGTTTCTGGAGCCCCTGTTCTTGTTTATTGCACTGTTTGATCTGTTGTAAATCTTGCCCAGCTGAATGTGCAGGGGAAGGACCTTCTGTACACTTCTGAGTGAACTTTGTAAGGCAACCGTTGTTCACTGCTTTGGAGTTACTTATTGTCTCATTTTTCTCCCTTAGCAATAATAGCGATTTTTCACATCCTCATTGGCCTAAGAAACTATACACCAAATGGTACATAGACCAAATGTTAATAGTTGTTATCATGGAGTGCTGGCATAATAGGTGAATTTTTTTTAAGAGATAGGTTCTTACCCTTGTTGCCCAGACTGGAGTGCAGTGGTGTGATTGTAGCTCACTGCAACCATGATCTCCTGGGTTCTAGTGATCCTCCTGCCTCAGCCACTTGAGCAGGTAGGACTATAGGCATGTACCCCCACACCTGGCTAATTTTTTAATTTTTTGTAGTAAGGGGAGGTATCTTGCTATGTTTCCCAGGTTGGTCTTTTTTTTTTTTTAATTAAATCATAGAGAGGTAGATCATATATACATTAATACATTTATGGGGTACAATGTGCTGATTTCATTTACAATTTGGAATGTTTACATCATACTGGTTAATATATCCCTCACCTCATTTACTTAATTATTGTGTTAAGACATTTATACTCTATACTTAATAGATCCGACACGTACCCTTGCAATATGCACTATAGGTGTGATCCCACCATTCACCCTCCCTCCATTTGACCTCCTCCCTCCCCTCCCATCCATCCCCTCCTTCATCCTGGGCCACAGTTGTGATCTATTCTTCATATGAAAGTGTGAGTGATTGTAAAGTGGTTTCATAATAATATTGCATACATTGGATACTTTTTTCCTCCAGTCTTGAGATACTTTACTAAGTAGGATATGTTCCAGCTCCATCCATATTTGAACTCCTGGCCTCGAGTAATTCTCAGTGTCAGCCTCCCGAAGTGCTGGGATTACACATGGGAGCTACTGCGCCCAGTCCATAGGTGAATTTTATGTTATTTGTGCTTTTCTCAGTGTTCTTTTTTTTTTTTTAACTACACATAGTGCTTTTAAAATGAGACATATTAACCATCTATTTGTTAAAAGAAGCTGCCGAGAGCCTCTTCCATTAAAAGCAGTGAGCGGGCTCATGGCTTTCTTGTCATCCCCACCCCTTGGAGATCCCTGTCGTTTTGCTTGGTGTTTATAGTATGTGTTCAGTCTGTGTCAAATGTGCTGAAATTGAGACCACGGGAAAGAAATTTGCCACCTGGCAATCAGACACTTATTAGCCACAAGTAATTCAGAACTCAGCATCACTCCCGTAAGAATCTGTTTGCTGCTTTTGCTGGTGTGCCTACCAGAGCCCTTTGGTTCTTTAGGTCTGCCTTTATCAGTTTTTCATGTTACAGGGTATCTCTTAATATCTAAATATGGCTGGTTGGGGATAGCATTTTTATAACAGCAAATTTGTCTGTCAGGTTCAAGATTAGTACTGCTGTTATGTTCTTGGGCGTAATACCAAACAGATAGAGCCACAGTATAATCACTTAACGAAAGCCAGACGTTCTCATTCTGTAGGGCGTTGGAAAGGTTTGGGAATCTGTTGTGTACAGAAGCATACCCAGGTGACTTTTAGCCAGCCAGATTTGGAAATACTACATATCACTCTTACAGAATACAATTTTAGGTGTTTCATTAGTCATTAGGACTATGAAAACATCCTCCCAAAGCACCATAAGTCTATAAGACGGCTTTATTTGATTTTCAACTTAGACAAATAGAAAATGTTACTTCCCTCTGGTCAGTATCCACTGTAACTCTTCTATAAGTAAATACTGCCACAAAGGTAAAGGAAAGCCTTGTACGTGCTCTATATCTTATATTTCAAGTGCTAAACTTCTTGACCTCAAATCCTAGTTAAGAGCTACGTTGGGGAGGTTTCAGGGAAATGGACACAGTCATGCGCAGTAAGTGTGTTAATAGATTTGGGGGTTTTGGAGTAAAATTAAGCAATATATAGCTTTAAAAAATCTTTAAGAAGGTCATGTCATATTACTCAGTAACTCAGCTTTTTAAAAATGTCTAAGGAAACAATCAAAGATGCATGTAGGGTGAGAAAGGGGTGAGGGATAAAAACTTTCCTATTAGATACCATGTACACTGTTTTGGTGATGGACATACTAATAGCTCTGACTTCCACATTGCACACACATTTCATCCATGTAACAAAAACACTTGTACCCCCTTAATATTTTAAAATGCGGTATATGTATAGTCTATAGAAAACTGTTTGGCCATTAAAAAGATGGAGACTGTATATCTTTTATATTAACCTGTATGGAGGTGGAACACATTCTTCTTAGTAAAGCATCACAAGAATGGAGAAGCAAGAATTCAATGTACTCAATTCTTATATGAAGGCAGTAGATGACCTAATACAAGGGAGGGTAGAGGAATGAGGGATCAGGGATCAGGGAGAGGAGAGGAGGGAGTGATGGAAGGAATCAGTGTGTGGCACACCTCTTGGGGGTAGGACACAATTACAAGAGGGACTTTACCTAACTACCATAATCAGTGTAACCTAATTCTCTGTACCCTCAATGAATCCCAAACAATAAAAAAAAATAGTTTGAAATGTAAAAAGGATACATTTCTTTGAAAAAAATATTCAAGTATTTTTATAGTAATAAAAAAATAGAAACAGTCTAATCTTTGACAAGAAGGTATTTAAATAACCTCTTAGGTATATAGTGAAATATTCCACAGCAGCTAAAACTGTTCTTGAATATTTAATGCTGTGAGACAACTACAGACAGTTGGCCCTGCATAACCACAGGTTCCACGTTCACGAATTTAACCAACCATTGATTAAAAACATGCCCCCCAAACCCCATTGTACAACAGTAAAATATTAATAATAATACAGTATAATAATTTATATAGCATTTATATCATATCGTAAGTAATCTAGAGATGATTTAAAGTATATAGAAGGATGTGGGTAGATTATATATGCAAATACTGTGCCACTCTATAGAAGGGACTTTGGGCATCTGAAGTTTTGATATCTGCAGAAGGGCCTGGAACTAAATGCCCCTGGAAACTGATGATGAGTCTCTTGCTAATTGAAAAAACAAGTTATTAAATGTTGAAAAAATAAGGCAAATTTGGTTTTAAGAAGTGTGTGTGTGTATAAAGCTGAAAGAAAATATTCCAAGATACTGAGCTTATTACTGGTTGTGGGTGGTTATAATTTCTTTTTTTGTTTTTTCTGTTTTCCCTTCCAAAGTTCCTATAAGAAGTGTGATTCTTTTTAAGATCATATTTTATGAGTTAAATTTGTGTGCATGTATATGTATGTATGTAGCTTGAAAACACTATTTGCAATACAGTAAACTTGACAAAGGCATCACCTTTTTTTATAGTAAAATTTTAAGCTTTAATTCTGTGAGCGTAAGATAAGTAAATGATTATGAAGGCTACAGCACATGGGAAACTTGGCACAGGTTTTTCAAGGCATCTTTGAGGTTCAGAGGCATGAACTAGGCCACTATTTGTCCTCTTTACCACCTACATTTAATCTCATGGTAATTTAATTATGTCTGAGCAGGAACTTAGACACTGCATATATGATAAATAGCAAATATTCATTCATTCAGCAAATATTTATGAGGACACATAGGTATATCATATGTATAAATCTCCTGGGTTTACAAGGATGACCAAACAGTCTGACTCTGCCTCTAATGGACACACATAAATGTTAAAAAGACATATACAGCATTTGGGGGGGGTTTTGCTTGTAGTAGCACAATCATTTGCGTAATTATCATACTACAAACCTTTGTACTACATAATGTTAAAAGCTTTTTAGAAAATTACAAATTAACTTTAGAGTTCTTTTCAAGTCCCGGGGGACTGTTCTCCTTTCCTGCCTTTTAAATTAACTCTACATGTTCCAGAGCCCTGCTCTTGAAATAGTACACACGTTTGTCCCTGTCATTCCCGGGTAGGCGTATCTGTCCCTGCTTCTCGCCATAATGCAGTACACAGCATCCAACCACTGCTGTGGTTTCCAGTGATTTCGTTACACTGTTGGTATTGGGAGTACAGAGTAAGGAACAAGTTCACCCAAGTTCTGATTCTGTTTCTGCTTAAAGGCAACTGTGGGAATTAAAAAGCTGTTTATTCCTATGCATTGTATCACTTCATAGTCAAAATCACTAAACATTTTTTTTTACTATCAGTGGACCAATCGATAGGTCCAAATGGCATTTCTTACTATACAGAGTTTCCAAACAGACTGGTTCAATGCAGGCAAAAGCTGTTGCTTCATAATGAACTTCATACTTCTCTGCAGGAAGAGGCAGACTGGGTCACTTTGCTTTTGTCCCTTTCAGGATTTCCCAGGTGTGCTGCATGGACTTGTTCCAGCCACTGTTTTCTAAAACTTTGATTCATTTTAGTGGTGCTTCTGTGGAGCTTTACTATTACTGGACTTCTTCCATCTTTCAGGGAGGGCAAGATAATTGTTGAGGGAGAGAAAGCAGTAGAGTTACTACTTCTTCAGTTGATTTTAATATTTTCTTTCTATCGCAAAGAAAAAAATTTCTTAAAGGAGAAGTCCACAGACATCTTCCACTCCAGGCATTCAGGTGGAAGGGGAGTGTGTTGCCATCTCCACAGGTGACTATTTAGGTCTTCTGTCTTCAGTCAGGTTGTCAACGATCTTAATAAATGCTGATGCCCTGATCATGGGACGGTGTTGACTGTGCTGCTGGGTTGAGTGGGTAAAATCATGGCCATGGAAGGTATGGATTTATCACTTCCAAAAGGGCTCCCAGCTGTCCTGCACCTGTAAAGTGTTTGCAAGACAGCTGTTCAGGACATTGGGAGTCTGAGAGGTTCCTAGACATATGTTCTTGTAGTGTTTAAACTAAGATGACACTACTGTATATTGAGCACCTACTGTGTGCTAGGGCAGTACTGTGGATACACTGGGTGCCAACTCTGTGACTTCCAGTGTCTTGTAAAGTATGTATTATCTTCCTTTTACAAATAGAGGACACCGAGGCTGAAAGAGGTTAATGCTTCATCTGAGTCACACAGTAAATAGCAGAAGAAGGTTGGGATGCTGGTCCGCGATGCCGAGAACTTCTGTTCTCTTTTTTGACACCATGCGCTGCTATCTCTGCCTGACTCTTAGTTCTTGAAAATTAGAAATTAATTATGAGGTTTCTATGCAGATGATGAAAAAATTAGCCTCAAGGCTATACCGTATTTAAGAGTGCTTTACTTTTTGTTTGTTTGTTTTACTAACTTCTACCTCGTTGTATCTGTAGAAAGTTGTGGTAGAGGAGGACTTGTGAGGTGTTCACTTAGTGTTGAAGGGTATGCTGTTGGGAGTTTCTGTCATTTTTGTCATTTAACATTGGCTTTAGCTTCAGTGGGAAGCAATATTTTAAAAGCCTGACTCAGATTCCAGCTCTTCCACTGGCTGACTCTGTGCCTCTCTTTTTTTTTTTTTTTGAAATAGATTTTTTATTTTTTATTTTTTATTAAACCATAGCTGTGTACATTAATGCAATCAGGGGATACAGTGTGGTGTTTTCATATACAATTTGAAATGTTTTCATCAAACTGGTTAACTTAGCCTTTGTGTCATTTTCTTAGTTATTGTGTTAAGACATTTATATTCTACTTTTAGAAAGATTCACTTGTACCCTTGTAAGATAAACTTTTTACAAAGACTCATAGGCCATTGCTAATAACCTAGTTATGTGGTCAGGCCACTGGGCCTTCTAGGATAGAACTATTAAATATAGGTAGTCCCCAGGTTATGAACAAGATAGGTTCTGTAGGTTTGTTCCTAAGTTAAATTTTCAGGTAAGTTGGGATAGGTACATTTACCTATTACCTATAAAGCCTCCATAAGAGTAAGTCATACACCAGTCCGATGTTTGTAACTAGGGGACTTACTGTAATAGTCTCCATTCATAAGTGCACATGTACATTGGATATTTGTGACTCAGGGACTGCCTGTACACACGCTTTACCCTGGGAAATAGGTACTCTTTTAGCCACAGACTCCATCCTTATTTTACATGTGTATGCACCCATGAGAAGGAACCATATCTAAAGGAAAACATGTGACATGAAAAAGCCACGCCAGAATGTGTGACCATCATCTCTCCTATAGCCCTGCTTCCTATTCAAACCCATCCTACCATGAAGGGGTAAAATACCCAATAAGGAATTTAGTTAAAAGACAGAAGTCACTATTGTCCATCAAGCTTATTCTCCCTGTCATTCAAGCCAGCCTCTTTGAAAACAAACTCCACGGTGCTTGTTGGACCAGCTTTTCCTAATTGTTTACAAATTATAGGCTGCCATATCCTGCAAGGGCCCCTCTCCATGGCTGAACTCCAAAGCACATAGGAGTTAGGGAGAAAAAGAGCATTTCAAGAGGAATAACATATTCCTCTTCTTTTTTTACCCCCTGCTCTGATTTCAGTGTATGGGAAGATACAATATATTTAAAAGATGGACATTATTTCTGCATCAGGTAGTCCTGCAGATGTCCTCTTCCAACCGTGCAGGTAATCCATGCTGGAAAAATGGTCTTTGGGGTCCCTGCTGAATTTATTGCTCCAGAAAAAAGATAATCTGGCTCATCTCCATGGAGGAATAACAGATGTATTTATTAGGTATGAGCATGTCTGACCCTGGGAAATATTAGGGGTGGGGATAGAGGGAGGTGATGAATGACTTTCTCTTTCCTACTGCAGATATAAGACAACTTCAAAAAAAGTCTTCTATCACTGGCCAGGAAGAAGACTTCATAATGGGACTTCATTAGGACATTGATTCTGTACACCCAGCTGGTGACCTGACTGATACCCTTTGAGCAGGCGATACTATGGAAATCCATAAGTTTAGGATCAGGTGTCAGCCAGAGCTAATGGAGAAACTCATTGAATAATTCAATCTCCAAGACAAAGAGCGAACAGAAAAGACAAGAGTGATACCTGCTATGTTGGTATACTACATACTTAAACAAGGCTATTGCCCCAACCAGGAAGCTCTGACTGTTACAGGGTTGATTAGGTGCTCTCTGTCCCTTCCCAATTCCCTGTGATTTTATAAAGTGGTGTATGAGGGGGAGGTTACTCAGGAGCGCTCTCCATGGTGAATTCATCTGTGCTCAGTCTAAGTACACCTTGCTATGGAATAATGTATCTTCTACTATTTTTTAGATTGGAATATTCCTTCTATAAATCTAACTTATGCCTACAATTTGGGCCAATAGCAATATGCCCCTTATACAACAATTAAGTGAAGAAATTAAAAGTTCCTCTCACAGAGGTGGGGAACCTACAGCCTTCTGATTTCAAGGTTGTTTTTAAGTACTAACAGAGGCAAGAAAAGCTTCATCTCATTGGGTTCTCTGCTATACATCTTTTAATAAAGGGATATGTTCTGTAAAATATGGATTCAGTCAAAAGGACATATAAAGACCAAGAAAGTTACATGTTTCCTTAAGACTATAGGTTCCCCAGCCATATAAATTTTCATTTGTAGAAATTTATACACATAAAAATTGAAAAAAAAAATTAAAATATTTTGTGAGCTGCTTTTCTTCTTTTTTTTTTTTTTTTTTTTGAGATAGAGCCTCACTCTTTTGCCCTAGCATCACAGCTCATAGCAACTCCCGGGCACAAGTGATCCTCCTGCCTTAGCCTCCCAAGTAGGTGGGACTAGAGGCATATGCCACCATGCCCAGCTAATTTTCTATTTTTAGGAGAGATGGAGTCTCCCTCTTGCTCAGGCTGGTCTTCAACTCCTAAGCCCAAGCAATCCACATGCCTCGGCCTCCCAGAATGCCAGAATTACAGATGTGAGCCACACCACCTCGCTAAAAGCTTAATTAGATAATCTCTTTTCTTAACACATAATAACTTCCTTGACCAATCAGTCTAAATTATCCTTTCCTATTACTCTCTATCAGATAGGAAGTTTGATTATCTTCATTTATTACTCTCTACAATTATCTTATTCATTTATTTCCTCTCTCTCCTATTATAATGTAAGTACCACATGAGACGGGATCTTATCTGGCTTATTTTTCAATAAAACCCAGTCCCCAAAAGAATATCTGGCATATGAAAATGACAAAAAATATTCATTGAATGAATGAGCTTTGTAAATAAATGAATGAGTAAATTTAAGGAATAGGTATACTATCAATACTCATCCTCTTTTGCATGTTTTTGTGCTTTATAACATCTATATAATATTGGGAAGAAAAAAGTTGTAACAAAAGGATATAGAAAGAAGTAGGTTAGATGTGTAACTCTTAAAGCAGTAAGAATCAGTTTACATTTTCATTTCTAAAAGATGTGAATTTCAATGCTGTAGAACATTTAAGAAAAGCTAACGACACATATGATGTGGAACAATAAATTAGTAAAATCTATTGTTTGATTAACTACTTGCCACTAACTCATTCCCTAAGCCAAAATAAATTGCTCAATGTTGTAAAATGCAGAAAAAAATTTACTTTATTGTAAGCAATACCATGTATCTGCTCAGGTGGGGTCTCCTTACTTCGCTCCCATCCACTCTGTGAAGGTTTGGGAGACTTTTCCAAAGTATTTCAGAAATTCTATTAGGATCTAAGAAGTAACCCAAAATGAAGGTTGATGAATAATATTGTGCCATGTGCTTAATAGTTTGAATTTTTATTATATTTAGAAATACTTAACCTAAAGGTGCTATAGGCAATTCTATAAAACCTATAAAGCTAAACCAACCTATTTCATGTCATATTTCCTTTTCTCATCCTTAGTTTAGGATCCAAACTAAGATGAATTACTAGTTTTTCTCTGGGCACACTGTATGTATTTTAAACACTCTCATTTTTGTCTCAAAGTAAAGTTCTGTCCGCTTGGAACATACCTTCCTCAGATTCCCCTGTTAAAATCCAACCCAACCATTTCACTTGAATTAAATGCTATGTAACTCTCAATCCAGCCAAAAATGACTTTCTCCTTTTTTATATAGCCTCTTGGTAACTTTTTACTGATGTAACTGCTACATTCTATTCTGTTTATTTTCATATGTCTCATCTGCCTTATTAGACTGTTAATGGGTTGAGGTTAATGACCGTGTATTTGTTAACCTTTACACCTGTAATATCTAGCACAGTGCCTTGCACCGCAAGGACATTCCATCAATGTTTCCTAATAAGAGCTAAATTTAATTGAAATAATCTTCCTCCTCAAATTCCAGAACCTTATGACATCAATCAACATTGCTTTGAAAAAAGAAATTAAAGAGGAGTTATCTAGGCCACTCTTGATTCCTTTTTCTTATCTTGATGTTCTATAATTCTCTATCATCCTCAGCCTGTTTTTCCCTTCATATCCTTCCTCCATTTTATCACTTCCCATTATAGTTCCCATAACTCTAAAATGTGACTTATCAGCAAAGTAGAATGGAGAATGGCAGAGGTAGTAACTCATAGTAATACAATTGTAATCCCTCTTCAAAACTTTTCCAAGGACCCATGGGATGTAACTGGGCTACTTTACCATGTCTTCATAAAGACTAAAGATTGTCTTTAAAATACTTCTTTAAGCCAACATTTCTACTTTCTGAGATTTACCAAGTATACAAAGAGCCTATCAAGTTTATCAGCAGCAACTGAATGTTCAAAATTAAAATAACTTACATCAAAAGTTATCACTTCATGTCCTTCAAAGTGATGAATTATTGGCTCTCCTGCATTTTCAAAGGCTATACTTCACAATGTTTCTAGTAAAAACTACAGTAGTATGCCATGTTCTACCATAATCTGAGCATGAACATAAAATCACCATGCTTTCTATTTCTACACAGTTAAGTTCTCATTAGTGTTAAAGACAATTATTGATATTTTTCTTATATCTTCTCAAATATTCATAATATTGACCATAAATATTTAAAATATAAAGAAATAAATGACAAGAAACCAATCATAATAAGTTTGCAAAGCAACAAGTAAACCAATGTGTAATTTTCTCTTGAGATATTAAAAACATACTTTTAAAATATAAATAATCACTACAGATATTTAAAATGGATGTTTCAAAAACTTATGGCCACTAATCAATGTACTTATTACCTAATTCTTGCTAATTCATCTGAGTCTATAATATAGAAATATTAAAAATGATAATGAAGCACAGAAAATGCATACTTCTAGGTAATTCTTCTTTTCCACATGGCAATCAAAACCAAAATCTTACACAGTAAGCTCCATATATTAAGGAATAAGTAAAAGACTTATGTACATTCAATTTGAATTCTCAATAATTCATGTCAGTGACTGAAACATGGACATGGTTTCTTATCACTGGATGGCAACCAACTTTTAACCAACAGAGTTTGTTGTGCTACCGATATATCTGCCTCACGCTTACTCTTAATTGACTGAATAGGCTTATAAATCAATAATAGTATACTTATCAAAACACTTGCTCCACTAGTGAAATCTGTAAGATTTAAGTAGGTGAATCAATCAACTCAATTATTTATGTACCTGAAAAAATATATATTGATGAATGACTAAAAATGAAAGGCAAATATGTTAACATGTGTGAGCAACATGAATCTAGCTAATGGATCTTGATGGTAATTAAATTTAAAATAAGAATTGGTTCTTCACTCTCCGGAAATTTTAATTGCTTCTTTCAGGAAAAAAAAAGTATGTGTGTACATTAGACTTGGCACTTAATTTAAGCTTTTCATTAAAAAATTTTAACTTTGACTGCACCCACACTCTTTCACTGTTAATATCTAAAATTTCAAGCATTTTCTATTTAAAATTGCTTTCAAAGAGTTCAGTATTATAAGCAAAGATATAAATAAAGAACTCTTATGATACAGAATTTATAATGGCTATTTTGGTACTTAGGTATGTGAACTGCTAAAGATTAGGAAAAGATAGAACAAAATTTTTTAAAAAGTTTTACCTTTCTTCAATTGATCTGCTACTTTGAACTGAGACCTGTAATAAATTTAAATATATTCAATATGCGTATAAATTGCTTACATTAAATCATTTAGAAAGATGTTCCTCAGAGCAATTTTTAATATGACAATTTTGTAAGACTAAGGTATCAAAAAGCTAAGAAATTACCACATTTGGGGCATTAAAAGATGCATCATAAAAGAGGAACAAGTCCCCAAATTATATTTCTAAATTAAGAGCAAAGAGGGTTTTATACTATTAAATAAAAATATATATAAATTTATCTTTTACATAATTATTTAATTCTTTTAAATATTCTTATTAAAGGGTTTATAATGCAAATAATATATATAAATTAACATGGCAGTAGTTTTTATAATTTACAAATTTCAAGAGAATATATTAAGAATGCATATTTAAATTGATTGTGTGATCAAAACTGTTAAGAGGCCAGTGGCATGAAAGTGTAATTTTATTAATAAATTACCTCTAGTGAATATAACACTTATTTTCCTATAGCAGGCTTTATTCCAGACTTGAATTTCACTTACTTCAGAATCTTTTATACAGATATTAGCTACTGTTATCCTTAGCTGCCTATAGCAAAGGCTTCTACATGTTCATCAAACTAATTTTGTTTTCTTCTTGGGCACATTCCTAATCTATATTTTTTAAAATTTCTCTGATAGCTAAAGGTGGCAAACAGAATGTGAGAGAAAATGACATACACTTCCTTCCAACCTGGTCAATGAAAATATCTCAGTTGGGGGCCCTGTATTCTTTCCTGTAGCTAGATGTCTACAGGAAGCTACCAGTGTGTCTCAGGAAGCCACATATAAGATGATAAAACTCTTACATGCAAGGATACTGAAGGACCATGTAGAGTAGTACTCCCTTCTATAAACACTGACCTTGAACTTCCTCGGACTATAGGCAAGAGGAAATAAACTGCTATTGTGTTTGAGCCATTATACATTTTGCATCTATATGTCATAAGAGTTAACCTACATATTACCTAATCTATCACTAGGAATTTTCATACAACCTGTCCAGACAACGAGGACAGAGTTAAACAGTGATGCAATATAACATTTACATAGCACTTCTCAATACACAAAAGCAGTTCATAAACATCTCATTTTGTCCTTATCATACTCTTACAAGACATTAAGAGTTTATAGGTAATTATGAATAATTTCCGACAGAAATAATAGGTCTTGCCCATACTTCTACCATACGTCTAATTTTAAAAAGACTACTAACAAACAATTTTAAAAACAGGTACAAAAAGAAAAACAAGAAGGAACTACTGCTTTTTTCCAACATGTCATTAAGACATGCATATTACAGACCTGTGTGTTATAATCTGGTGTACAGCAGTAAGAGTTCTAAATATTTTCTCCTTTACTTTTTTTAGATTTTAGGTGTCTATCCCCTAAATAGCATGGAGAGATATAGCACCAAAAGAATGAAATAAATTTGAAGTTACAGTATATAAAAAGAAAAAAAAAACCTTGTTAACTATGGGATCAATAAAAGAAAAGAATACATCTGCCTTATTAATACACAATTATTTTCTGTAAAGATATAGATCTTACATGTTATTCCTTTACCCAAAAACTTTGAGTGATTCTTTCTTTTCTGAAAATTAAAGACCAAACTGCTTAATTAGCATGCGAATCAGGAGTTGTCACAATCCCACACCAGTCCCCTTGTAGTAGGTAGCCTCTAAGAGCTCCAATGACCTTTGCCTCATGGAAGCTATACCATGCCAGTGGTATAGCCTCCCCTTGTGTGGGTGCTGGGCCTAGTGACTATTAATGGAAAAAAAAAAAAAAAACTCTGTAAAATTATCTGAGCCAAATGTGTGTGATGGGCCTGGAATACATGGCCCCAAGAGGTCCTGAGAAAATGTGCCCATAGTAGCTGAATTATGGTTTGGTTTTACCCATTCATAGAGAGGGGTATTACACACAAGATCAAAGGCCAGTACTTGGATGTCACACATAGGTTTGGCCAGAAAAAGCAGGACATCTCAAAGTAGGAGGTTAGGGGAGGGGCTTACAGGTTATGGGGGCGGTTAAAGATTTTTTGATTTATAATTTGTTAAAAAAGCAAATCTTTGCCTAAAGGCTTAGAATGTTTTAACTTAAGGAAGTCTGTTAATCAGAGACAAACCACCACATTTACCAAAACTCAAGTGTTCTGTTAAATAAATTGATGACCTACAGGTATGGTTTAAACTTTGTTTTACATAACCTTATGCCTGTTAATAATTCAGTATCTTATTATGACAAAGAATACCTCCAAAAACAGAGGGGGCACAGTGAAATATATCTGACTTCCCTTCTCATGGCCAGCTACTCAGCTATCTGGGGTCCCTTGGCCAAAAAGGGGTCTATTCAGTTAGCTGGGCAGCTTAAGATTTTTAGATTAGATGACTATTTCTGCTTTTAATGGCTAGGATACAGCAAAAGTAACAGGATGTCTCAGCTTCTCTCTCCAGCTACCTCTTTATCTCTCTATCTCTCCTGCCCTTGCTCAAATTTTGTAAGCTGCTGACAGAGAGGTGCCCATGACACGGTACTACCATCTCAAGTCAACAACCAGCCAGGATCTGAGATCTAACAAGAGTTGTATGAGTGAACCTGGAAGCACAACCTCCTGCAGCTGGATTTATGCAGCCAAGGCTGAGAAGGCACACTAAGAAAGAGGTTTCAAGGGGGAGTGGGAGGAAAATCTGATCTTCGGAACAGGTAAGTCCGGAGTGCCTCTAAGAAAGTGAGTATGGGGCAACCTAGGTAACCAATGACCAATACAAAGAGCCAATCAGTGACCAAGAGAAAAGGGCAATAATGCCTGGAGGTGCAGAGGCCAATGAAAGAGTTGTAGCCAATTTCAAATGGAGAGAAAGAGGGTATCATTTGCAAAGCCTTTGTACCTCTGTCTCTTTCAACTTCTCTTCTTCATGGGGAGGGACCCACTTTCAACTCTCTTTGGAAGTGCTCTAAACTTTCTCTTTGCTCTTCCTAAGTAAAATTTCTCTTTATTGCACTAAAACTTGGGGTTACTTTTGCTCTCTATTCATGCTGCCTGTGTTGCTCCAGTTATGTTTCCAGTTTCCATTTATTTTTACTTTCAATTACCCCTGTGCCTTAGTTGAACTTTCTAGCTCAGCCGAGTAATCAAACCAGGTCAAATGGACTCTGGGAACTGGGAAACCCAACCCCCAACAAAGGCCAACACCTTGAATACATCCTTGTGAGAGACTCTGAGCCAGAAGACACAGCTAAACCACACTAGGATACCTGACCTACAAATATTCTGAGATAATACAGTTTGTTGTCTAAGCCACTAAATTTTGGCATAAATCATTACACAGCAAAAGATAGCTTCTGGTTCTTCGTTTTTTTTAAATATTAGGAACGAAGAAACAGTGTTTTAAGCAATCAGAATAAATATGCAAAAAATTTTAAGATATGGTCTATAAACGTAAAGAAGTGTAGCTAAAGCCTACAGTGCATGTTACATACATGCCCAGGAGAACACATGCAATGGCCTGGGGGACTAATTAGACATCAGGCTACAGTCTCAGGAGAGGACCAGATCTGACAAAACCTTAAACTTTAATTAGGAACTTGTACTTCAGCTAAGAATAATGAGACTCATTAAAAACTTTAGGCAAGAAGGTAACACAAACAGATATCACATTTCGAAAGGTGACCATGTACCAATATGGAGACTGGATTGAAAATAGTTAATTCTGGAGGAAGGGAAACCAATTAGGATCCTGGTAGCAATTTAACTAAATTAACTATCATTGATAATGAGAAAAATGCACAGAATCTGATAGCTAATCAATGGATCAAGACAAAAGAACAGAAGAGACAACAGTGATCCCAGAGTTTCAAGTTTCAGCAATTAGGTAGATGAGGATACCAGGGAACTCTTGAGTACCGGGGCACAAAACAGATCTGAGAAGAAAGTAATTAGTGCACTGGGGGACATGATGAATTCTAGATGCTTGAAGCCCATTTGAGTAGATAAGTTCATTATGCTGACAGATAACAGGTCTGAAAATGAGGTGATATCTTGGTTAGAGATTAGAGATTCTGTGACACTGGAAGTCATGAAGGTACAGGAGTATGATCAGGATAAGTACGTGGGATGAAATAAGAATCCAGGATAGAACCCAGAGAAATAGCAACAGTTAAAGGATGGATAGAACAAGAGGAGACCAAGAGAAATACCAGAAAAATATAAGGAAAACCAAATAATTATGCTGTCAAATTACACACTATATTTTTTACAATGGCCAAATACAGTCAGATGCTAAGTCTATAAGGAATCCTTCAAAATAGTGTCAAGTAATGACACTGTTGTGACCTAGGTGAAAATAGTTTAAATATAGTGGTTGAGAAAGAAGTAAGATTATAGTTACCTAAAGAATTATGACAAGAACATGGGAACAGTGAGTTTAAACAACTTCTATTCCTTCATAATCTCCAACAATGATGGCTCCTGTTTCACTATTACCAGAACAAGTCAATCTGAATAAATGACATTATATAACTCATCAACCAAAGGACCTATCATATAGTAGATGTTTAATTAATGAGTTAAGCTAGATATATAGGAAGATAGGTGTGCATTGACCATATATAAAACCACTAAAAATTAGAATCACTTGTTCACATGAAAGCAACATGTTTTAGACAAGGAAATTGCTCTTTCTATTTGGGTTCATCTCACTATTTAACTTTTTTATATTTAACCAATCTTGTACAGCTACCTTTATTTTGGATTTAGGAATAGAATACTGGAAAATAGAACACTAATGCTATTAACAAAGTAAGGTTTGAGAACAGTCATAGACAAGTAAGGTTTGAGAACAGTACAGACAAGCTGCCACAGAAGGAATGGTCTGGAAAAAAGGTACAATGTTTTATGAGCTGGCTTTTAAAAAAAAAAACCCCTCCTTGGGAGAATTAAAACCTGAATCCCTGATTACTGGCCCAAGAAGTGTTTTTTATTTCTGTACCACAGAAGATAGCTCAACAGAATTGTCCGGGCAGAGGTCATGAGACTGTCTTTACAGAATTACAATCATGGAATCAATCATGTCCATCAGCTACAGTTAGACAGCAATAGCTCAAACTCCCTGTAAAGGCTCTGCTGTGTTTCTGCTTACAGATAGGACAGTGGTACCTAAAGATAGCAAATTAATAAACTTCTCTTTTCTTCTCCTTGAACCACTTGTCCTCATTCTTCTCATGTAGCCTCAGGAACAAGTCTCCAATTTTCAGTAACAAAGCAAGGAATGTACGTCAGCCATGATTTCAGAGCCAGAAAGACCTGGATTTGATATCTAACTCAATGTTACTAAACGTGATGTGTACTGTTGCACAGTTAGCAATCGTTTTAAGCTTTAGTTTCAACCTCAAAATGAGGGTGCCAATAGCTATCTTACAGTATTGTGTAAAGGATAAGCCCATTTTAAATTACACTGCTTCCTTTGTTCTTTCATGTTTTTCAAGACATGTGTTCTTGACAACTTTGATTATTTCTTGAACTCTTTTCATTTTTCATCAGTATAATTGCTTATTTGTGGACTGTTTTTCTCTTCTAAGGTACGAATATAGTTAACAAATCTAAACAAAGTTAAAGAAAGAGCTTCTGAATCTACTGTACAACTGTACAACAGAAACAAAAATAAAATATTTTAAGAGATTTTTTCCCTATAGCTTTGCATTTATATTTTATTAATTTAAAGCAAAATATAAAGCATAATTTTTAAATAATATATACAAGAGAAATAAATAATAACACAAATGATAAATTCCTTACAACACATACTACTGTCTCTACTTTGGTTATTTCCTTACCTGTGACTGTTCTTTGATTAAAACTTCTGTCGTTGGTCCAACTGAAGCTAAAACTACTGATTTTCTTTTTTCTTTCTCAAATAGTATATTTTTTGAATCTACACCTTTAACTTTTATTTGACTACTACTCCTTTCCACTGTTGCGCTGGTGTTTCCCTCACTTTTAGGTAACTCCTCTTCTTTATTTAAGAGCTTGTTAAGTTGCTGCTTAACTTGTTCAGATTCCTGTTTTTTAAAAAAAAGTACCAGCTTATCAAGAATTGTTTTCTGACATTTTCTTTCCAATATTACAAGCTTTAGGAACCTGCATATATTTATGCCCACGTTAGTTCTCAACTCTTATTTTTACTGAGTTGGAGGAAGCTAAGTCATGTCATTAGTATAATCAGTAATTCATAATTCCACAATTAAAATTAAAAGCTACAAAGAAACCTCTTTCACTTTTGAATGCTATTTTTATACCCAGAAATTTCCACTGGTTGTCATTTTTTAAGGCTTTAATTAATATACAAGCAACATAAAAATTAATAGGAAGTAGATGTTATAAAAAGTGATAGAGTGTAAGCAAGATAATTAATATTCATCAAAGAATAAAAGAAAATGTGGAAAATAAATAACATTTCTTCTAGAATGAAATTTTTCTTTAAAATGTCACTTTTAGGGGGTGACACCTATGGCTCAAAGGAGTAGGGCACCGACCCCATATGCCGGAGATGAGTTCAAACCCAGCCCCAGCCAAAAACTGCAAAAAAAAAAAAAAAAAAGTCACTTTTATAACTTATTTGTAGAAAAGAATATATACATCAAAAGAAAATTCACAAATAATCTCACCACATAGATAAAAATCACTATTAACATTTGATATATTCTTTCTAATTATTTCTAAATATACCCAGTACGTATAGGTATATATTTTTTAATTTTAATTTTTTTTTCTGCAGTTTTTTTTTGGCCAGGGCCAGGTTTGAACCCGCCATCTCTGGTATATGGGGCTGGTGTCCCAATCCTTTGAGCCACAGGAGCCGCCCTATTTTTTAAATTTTTATCTAAATTGAATCATACTATACATGCTATGTTAACATAATACGTTATTTTCATTAAATAATGTCACATGTGTCTCTATGACAATAAATATACATTTAAATCAGACTAGATAACAGAAGAACACTTAATAATGTATTATGATTTGTTTGGCAAATTCCTTATCAATGAACATTTAGGTAATTTCAAAATTTTTACAATTAAAACATATCACATTATATACACTTGCGTAAAATGTCTATGTATCTTTTTCCTCTTGAGAATAAACTTTTAGAAGTAGATTTATTGATTGAAAAGTCTATATCTTTCTAGGTTTTGCTATATCTTTTTTTCTAGAAAAGTATCAATTCATACTTTTTTAACAATAAAAGCGTATGAAAGGTTGCACATTAAGCATACATCCATTAGTATTAAATATTTCTATTCCTTAAATTTTTAGCAAAATGGTAGGTAAAAATATCTATCCCACTGTTATTTCAAATTGCATTTAAAACTAGTTAGGTTACATACATTTGTATGCCTTTATTGGTCATATGTTCTTTTGAATCATGACTTGCCTATTTGTGTTCTCTATATTGGGGAGGACTATCTATGTTTTGTAGATTTATAAAATATCTACATATAAACATTTTGCAAATATTTTCCATTCATCTTTCTATCTTATGATTTAACACAAAAAATTTTACACATACATCAACAAATACTACATTTTTATATTCATTTGAATCTGTTTCTAGACTTTTTATTTAGTACCAGAACCTGAACCACAGAGCTGTAGTTTTACATTGTATATTGATTTTTGGATGAGTAGCTCCTCATTAATTGTTCTTTATTTGTATAATCACCAGTTTCTTATCTCACATATTATAATAATTTTGTTAAACTCAAAAAGAATTCAATTTACCTCTAAAAAGAAATTGCTTTAAGTTGTATATCAGTTTGGGAAATATGGAAAATTCAAATATTAATAATATCCAGTCTTTATAATAAAAACTATAAATTTCCATTTCTTGAATGTTAATGTATTCCTACTCCTCTTTCAAAGTATAAGTTTTTTTTATTTTAACTTATTTTTTATTGTTTGGGATTCATTGAGGGTACAAACAATTAGGTTACACTGATAGCATTTGTTAAAGTCCCTCTTATAATTGTGTCATGCCCCCAACAGGTATGCCATATACCATGACTTCCCAGGCCCCTCTCCCCTCCCCTCTTCCCACTCCCTCATTCTCCTACCTTACCCCTTATATTAAATCATCTTCTGCCTTCATGTTAGAATTAAGTACATTAGATTCTTACTTCTCCATTCTTGTAATGCTTTACTAAGAAGAATGTGTTCTACCTCCATCCAGGTTAATACAAAAGATGTAAAGTTTCCATCTTTTTTAATGACTGAATAGTATTCCATGGTACATAGTATACCACAGCTTGTTAATCCATTCCTAGGTTGGTGGGCATTTAGGTTGTTTCCACATTTGGCAATTGTAAATTAAGCTGTGATAAATAGTCTTAGTGAAAATGTCCTTAGGATGAAAAGATTTTTTTTTATGGATGGATGCCTAGTAATGGAATTTCAGGATCAAATGGAAGATTTAATTTGAGTTTTTTGAGGATTCTCCATACTTTCTTCCAAAAAGGTTGTATTAGTTTGCAGTCCCACCAGCAGTGTAAAAGTGTTCCCTTCTCTCCACATCCACACCAGCATTTGTAGCTTTAAGACTTTGTGATGTGGGCCATTCTCACTGGGGTTAGGTGATGTCTCAGGGTAGTTTTGATTTGCATTTCTCTGATGATTAGAAACAATGTGCATTTCTTCATATGTTTGTTAGCCATTTGTCTGTCTTCTTTAGAGACAATTCTATTCATGTCTCTTGCCCAATAATATATGGGATAGTTGGCTTTTTTCATGTGGATTAGAGTTCTCTATACCTAGTTATCAACCTTTTGTCTGATGCATAATATGCAAATATCTTTTCCCATTCTGAAGTTTGCCTATTTGCTTTTATCGTTTCTTTAGCTGTACAAAGCTTTTCAGTTTAAGTCCCATTTGTTTATTTTTGTTGTTGTTGCAATTACCACAGAAGTGTTCTTCATAAAAATCTTTACCCAGGCTATTATCTTCAAGTGTTCTCCCCACACTTTCTTTGAGGATTTTTCTTGTTTCATGCCTTAAATTTAAATCTTTTATCCATCCTGAATCAGTATTTGTAAGTGGTGAGAGGTACAGGTCCAGTTTTAATCTTTTACATGTGGTTATCCAGTTCTCCCAACACCATTTATAGAATAGGGATTCTTTTCCCCAGTGTATGTTTTTGTTTGGTTTTTCAAATATCAGGTGGCTCTAAGATGTTAGTTTCATCTCCTGGTTTTCTATTCAGTTCCAAATGTCATTGTCTCTATTTTTGTGCCATTGTTTTGATCACTATACCCTAAAGTCTGGTAGGGTGATACCCCCAGTTGGTGATACCCCAACTAAGAATTTCCTTGGCTATATGGGTTTTTTTCTTATTCCATACAAAATGAAGAATTATTTTTTGCAAATCTTGGAAGTATAATTATGGTATTTTAATGGGGATTGCATTGAATCTGTACGTTGCTTTGGGAAGTATAGACATTTTGACAATGTTAATTCATCCCAGCCACAAGCATGGTATGTTCTTCCATTTGTTAATATCTTCTGCTATTTCTTTTCTTAGGGTTTTGTAATTTTCTTTTTTTTTAACTAATTTTTATTTTTTTCATTTTTTGTTGTTGCATTTTGGCCAGGGCTAGGTTTGAACTCACCACTCTTGGTATATGGGGCTGACACCCTACTCATTGAGCCACAGGCACCACCCTTGTAATTTTCTTTGTAGAGATTCTTCACCTCTTTTGTTATGTATATTCCTAGGTATTTCATTTTTTTGAAGCTACTATAAAGGGAATTGTGTCCTTGATTAGCTTCTCATCTTGGCTGTTATTGGCATATACAAAGGCTACTGATTTGTGGCTATTTATTTTATATCCTGAGACATCACTGTATATTTTGATCACTTCTAGGAGTCTTCCTGAGTCTTTGGGGTTCTCTAAGTATAAGATCATATCCTCAACAAAGAGGGAGAGTTTGACCTCCTCTGCCCCCATTTGTTTGCTCTTTATTTCCTTCTCTTGCCTGATTGTATTGGCTAGAACTTCCAGCACTATGTTGAATAGTAGTGATGATAAAGGACGACCTTGTCTGGTTCCAGTTCTAAGTGGAAAAGCTTTCAGTTTTATTCCATTCAATATAATAGAACAGGTTGGGGAAAATTCATACCTTCTCAATTTTTTGGAATAATTTCTACAGCATGTGTATAAGCTCCTCTTTACAGGTTTGATAGAATGCTGGTATGAAGCCTTCTGGACCAGGGTATTTTTTGTTGGGAGATTTTTTTTATAGTTTGTTTGATCTCAGTTCTTGAAATTGGTCTATTCAAGAGATCTATTTTTTTTTTTTTTTTTTAGACAGAGTCTCACTATGTCACCCTTGGTAGAGTGTGATGGCGTCATAGCTCACAGCAACTGCAAACTCTTGGGCTTAAGTGATTCTCTTGCCTCAGCCTTCCAAGTAGCTGGGACTACAGGTGCCCACCACAACTCTCAGCTATTTTTTTTGTTGTTGTTGTAGTTGTCATTGTTGTTTTAGCAGACCTGGGCTGGGTTCAAAACCACCAGCCCCAATGTATATGGCTGGCACCCTAACCACCGAGAAAAGTGATCTATTTCTTCTTGGTTAAGTCTAAGTAGAGGGAGGGATTCTAGGTATTAATCCATTTCCTCCACATTATCAAATTTGGGGGTATAGAGTTTCTTGTAGTATTCAGAGATGATCTCTTATATCTCTGTGCATTGTTGTTATTTCCCCTTTATCATTTCTGATTGAGGTTATCAGAGATTTTACTTTTCTGTTTCTAGTTAATCTGGCCAAAATTTTATCAATTTTATTTATTTTTTTAGAAAACAACTTTTTGTTTTGTTAATTTCTGAATGATTCTTCTGTTTTCCATTAATCTCTGATTTAATTTTGGTTATTCCTTTTCTTCTGCTGGGTTTCAGATTAGATTGTTCTTCTTTTTCCAGTTCCATAAGATGGTTCATGAGTTTGTTGATGTACTTTCTTTCTGTTTTTGGAATGTAGGCATCTAATGGATAAATTTCCCTTTTAAGACAGTTTTTGCTGTATCCCACAGGTTTTGGTAACTTGTGTCTTATTGTTGTTATGTTTGAAGAATTTAATGATTTCCTCTTTTATATCTTCCTGAACCCAACTATCATTCAGTGTAAGGTTGTTTAATTTCCATGCTTTTGTGTAGGAATGAACATTTTTGTTGGAGTTGAGTTCCACCTTTACTGCCTTGTGGTCTGAGAAGATACAAGGTATAATTTCTATTCCTTCAATTTTGCTGAAGTTTGATTTGTATCCTAGGATGTGGTCTATTTTGGAATATGTACTATGGGCTGACATGAAAAATGTACATCCTTTAGCTTTGGGATGGTGTTTTGATATGTCTATTAATCTCATTTGTTCTAGGGTCGCATTTAAGTCTTTTGTATCTTTGTTTAGTTTCTGTTTAGAGGATCTGTCCAGTTCTGTCAGAAATGTTAAAGTCACCGGCTATTATGGTGTTATGGAATACCATATCACCCAGACCCATCAGGGTCTGTTTTATTAATCTGGGAGCATTTAAGTAGGGTGCATAAATATTTAAAATTTAAATGTCTTCTTGTTGTGTTTTTACTTTGACCAGTATAATGTATCCATCTTTGTCTTTCTTAACTTTAGTTGCTTTAAATCTGCTTGTATCTGAAAATAAGACTGCAACCCATCCTTTCTTCTGATTTTCATTTGTTTGAAATACTATTTTCCATCCCTTAACCCTGAGTCTTGATTTGTCCTTCAAAATAGGTGTGTCTCTTGGAGACAGCTTATGGATGGCTTGTTGCTTTTTTAATCCAATCAGCCACCCTGTGCTTCTTCAGTGGTGAATTCAATCCACTGACATTTATTGAGAGAATTTATAAGTGTGGTGGAGTTCTCTTCATCTTATTTTTTGTAAGTCCATTGTATAGTTTTATCTTTTGTGCCCTTGTTTAAGCTAAGTTTTAACTTTGCTGGTGGTCAGTGTTGAGAATAGATCTAAGTATTTCCTGTAGGGCTGGTCTTGTTGTGGCAAATTTCCTCAGTGTTTGTATAGCCACAAAAGATTTGATTTCTCCATCAATTTTGAAGGTTAGTTTAGCAGGATACAGAATTCTGGGCTGAAAATTGTTTTGTTTAAGAATGTTGAAGGTGAATGATCATTCTTTTCTAGCTTTGAACATTTCATTTGAAAAGTCTGCTGTAATCCTAATGTCTCTGGCTCTGTAGGTCAGTTGACACTCCTGGCTACTTGAAGAATTTTTTCTTTTATCTTGACTTTGAATAGGTTTATTATTGTGTGTATTTTTTGAAAAATATGCTATTTTAATGTCATTCTAGACTAATACTATGAATAAAATTTTCTCTGCTAGATTTTGTGAGTGATATATTTGAACAATCAAGTGATAAAAGAAAATCCATTGCTTTATTTTATACTTTATTTTAAAATGAATCTATTTTCTCTCCAACTATCTTTCTTAACTATATTACTAATAACATTGATGATCTTTTTTGGAAAAACAATTATATAACGTACACTAATTATACTTTTACCTATTTGTTTATGAAAATGTTTTTAGGTTCTTTCATTTCTTGTTTTATTGTTTACCTAGAATTTGGAAAAGAACGGTAAGATCCAATATTATATGAATGGAATGCCTGTAGTATTCTACTTAACTTGTTTTATTGTTTACCTAGAATTTGGAAAAGAATGTTAAGATCCAATATTAACTGAATGGAATGCCTGTAAGTATTCTACTTAACTTAATTCAAATGCCTATAGTATTCTACTTTTAAATATATTGTTTGTCAGTTTGAAATTGTCTTTGTTTGTTTAAAAAGTTTACTGTTCTTTATAGCTTACTATTTTGTTAAAAATGAATGTTAAATTTTATTAATGTATTCCTGTTGCATAAAAGGAATACATTTTAATCCTGGCAAAATAGTACAGTATATAGACCATTACTTTACAAAGTCAAAATTACTCAATTAAGTTCTTTACAGATATTTTCTTCATATAGTAACAATTTTAAAGGAATATGATATCCTTTACCTCTAAAGCCCGTTTCAGCTGTTCCTTTAGGAATGTGTTCTCAATCTCCAGAGTACGTGCTATTTTCTAGAAAGTTATAAAGAGGAAAAGGGTATTCACTTTGGTATTCAAGTTAATATATTTTTACCATTATTAATTTTCTAAAATCTATAGTTAGCCAAGATGATGATTTCAATATATGCTACACATTTTTAATACATAATAGTGGATAATACATTAAGTTATAGCTTCCTATTGATTTTCCACAGGCAAACTGACCATGAATCTGGCAAATTAAAAGTGTAATATAGTAAGTTAAACATTTCATTTATCCTTTTCTCTAGTCCTAAAATATTTAAATAGAAACACATCTAACTGAAAGAACAATCTCTACTCTTAACATAGTTCTGACTTGTGAGAGTTACTCTCAAGAATTCTCCATTAATGACTAGATGCCTGTATGCTCACTGGTTAGGACGCTGGCCACATTCATTGGGGCTGGTGGGTTCAACCCTGGCCCAGGCCTGCTAAACAACAATGACAAGAATAACAAAAAAATAGCCAGACCTATTGGCAGGCACCTGTAGTCCCAACTACTTGGGAGGCTGAGGCAATAGAATTGCGTAAGCCCAAGAGTTTGAGGTTGCTGTGAGCTGTGACACCATAGCACTCTACCAAGGATGACACTGAGACTCTGTCTCAAAAAAAAAAATCCTCCATTAAATAGAACACTTTAAAAAGTTAATCAAAAATACCTATTAAAAATAATCCCCTAACCAACCTGATTAAAAAGAAAAGAAACAAAAGTTGGAATGGCCAAGATGGAAGACTAAAGCAGCCAACATACACCACCTCTCATGGACAGCACTGAGTGGACAGTGGATATCCTCCTTCAGATTGGTCATCTAAGAGAAACCACTGTGAATCAAAAGAGAGATAACAGAAGACACCCAAAAGTGAAAGAGTAGGAAGAGAGATGACCTGCTCTGAGATTTAGTGGTACACAGGGAAGATAAGCACACACGGGGGAAGGCACAGAAAGAGAATACTGAGGCTCCACACTCTTTTGATGATCATTGCTATCTGAGCTATAGGTAGGGTGACCAGATTCTAACATCTGTAAGGTGGGACAACATGGCCAGGGGGCGGGGCAGGGGACGGTGCAGGGCAGGACCTGACAACAAGGCAAACTTTGATAAGCAGTTATCGATAATCACTCCTCAGCAATTATTTATTACAGTTTAACATTATAAAATTAACAAAAATAATATAAAACTCATATTCTGGAGAAATAGCCATATGGCGGCCGAAAACCGTATATTCCCTTCTTGTTCTCCAGCCCATTACTGCATTCTTTCCAAAAATCGGGACTTTTTTAAAGCGCCGGGGGACTCGGGACAAATTGTTGGAAAGCAGGACTGTCCCGCCAAAATTGGGACATCTGGTCACCCTAGCTATAGGAGACTCTCTGCTACAGACGGCTGCAAGACAGGCATAGGAAGCTATTTGAGACTGTGTAGCAGCACCGCTCCAGAGAGAAGACAAAGCAGTGATCCACTGGCTTGCAAACTCTGGGCACATTGTAAAATCCCAGACATTGAACTCTGCCTCTATCCAGAGTCAGACCCATTGCTGCTGCTTCCTCATTGCTCCTACTAGTCTGTGGGATGAGAGTAAGTGGGGAGACCAGGCACTCAGGAGCTGCACACCCTTACTGCTGCTGGTAGGACCTGGGTGGGCCAACACTTGTCAACATGGGCAGGACTTATGCTTAAGTCAACACTGTTGCCCATATATCTAAGCAGGGCAGCTCCTAAACCAACACAGGAGGACAACTGCCACCATCCAAGGGTGTGAGCAGGGCTGGACTCAAGCCAGCCCAGGCTGACAAATACTACTATCCATAGATCTGAGTGGAGCAGCTGCTAATATGACTTGGGCTGACAGTCACAACTGCTGACAGGACAATGTGGGGCATTAGCTCACTCTGCAATGTGGGGATTGGCAGTGACAATAATAACGAGGCACAATAGGTCTTCAGCAATAAACCCCAACCTAACAGAAATTGCCAAAATGTCAGAGATGGAACTCAGAATATGGATGTCAAATATGATCGATGGTATTAAAAAGAAAGTTGAAAGCCAACACAAAGAAACCAAACAAATGTTTCAGAACATGCATTAAAAAAAATGAAAAACCTGCTAAAGAGATAGACACCGTAAGTAAATATATATCAGAACTGAAAGGAATGAAACATTTAGGGAATTTCAACAGAAAGCTTCAACAACAAGCTAAACCATATTCTTTCTTCTGAAAGAATATCAGAGCTTGAAGACAAGGCTTTCAACCTAACCCAGTCAGTAACAGATGCAGAAAAAATAAAGAGAAATATGGATTTATACAAAGATGGCCAATATAAGAATTATAGGTATTACTGAGGGACAAAAAGAATGGACAATCTATTCAAGGGCATTATTGAGGAAAACGTCCCTGTTATTAACAAAGATTCAGATACCCAGATACAAGATGATCACCAAGCAAAGAGAAGATTCATAGCAAATAGGACTTCTCCAAGATACACAATCATCAATCTGGCAAAAGTCAAAAATGAAGGATAAAATTTTATAAGCTACATGAAGAAAGCAACAACTAACCTACCAAGGAAAATTCATCAAGCTAACAGCAGATTTCTCAGTGAGGAATTAGTAAACCAGAAGGGATTGGGGACCCATTTTTAGTTTTTTTAAACAGAACAACTGCCAGCCAAAACATTTGTATTCTTCAAAACTAAATTTCATATATGATGGAGAAATAAAGACTTTTCCAGATGAGCAAACACTAAGAGGATTTGTCACTACTATATTTGCTGTATAGGAGAGACCTACAACTACATTATATATGGAATAGCATAATAGATACCCACCAGTATAAAAAAATCCAAACATTACAGCTATAGCAAAGAAACCAACAATGTGCCATCCAACATGATGAACAGGACAGATCCCATATATTAATACTAACATTGAAAATAAATGATCTTAATGTCCCACTTAAAGACATAGACTGCCTAAACGGATGAAAAGGCACACTCAAAATATATACTGTCTCCTATTTAACTTGCAAGAACTTACACAGATGCCTGGTTTTAAAATAATGAAAAAAAAACATATAAATAAAACCCAAAAACAAGCAGGTATAGCTATTTCTAGATCAGATAAAATAGACTTTAAATCAAAAATCGTTTGAAAAAAAAAAAGGTAGCTGGGCATTGTGGCAGGTGCCTATATCCCAGCTACTTGCAAGGCTGAGGCAAGAGAAGAGCTTAAGCCCAAGAGTTTGAGGTTGCTGTGAGCTGTGATGTCACCGCACTCTACCAAGGGCAACATAGTGAGACTTTGTCTCAAAAAAAAAAAAAAAAAGGTAAAAAAGGAAAAAATAAAGATCATCATTTTACAATGACAAAGAGAGAAATTAAACAAAAATATACACCGAGACTAAATATATCTGTATCCAATACAGGAGTTCCCAGATTTATAAAGCAAATTATCCTAGAACTAAATATAGAAATAAACAGTAACATGGTAACTGCCAGGGACTCTAACACCACACAAACAGAACAAGACAGATCATCGAAGCAGAAAATCAATAATGAAACACTAGACTTAAACAGGACTCTAGAACAAGTGGACCTAGCAGACATTTACAGAACATTCTACCCCAAAACTACTGAATATACAGTCTTCTCATCAGTACATTAAGCAGTTTCCAAAATCGATCATATCTTAGGCTACAAAACAAGTCTCATCAATTTAAAAATATAAATCATACCATGTACTTTATCAGACCACAATGAAATAAATCTAGAAATTAATTCCAAGAGAAATACTCAAATCTACAAAAAGTCATGAAAACTAAACAACCTGATGCAGAACGATCCTTGGGTTAAGAATGAAATTAAAATTAAAATCTAAAGATTTCTTAAACTGAGTGACCAATGGGACATGAGATTTCAACATCTATGGAATACAGCAAAAAGTAGTCCTATAGAGGACTAGTCTTACATGCCCAAG
This sequence comes from Galagoides demidoff, assembly GCA_963574575.1. Taxonomy (NCBI): domain Eukaryota; kingdom Metazoa; phylum Chordata; class Mammalia; order Primates; family Galagidae; genus Galagoides; species Galagoides demidoff. The sequence goes on from CAUYQV010067458.1 coordinate 33,587, forward strand.
TGAAAAAAAGACAAAAAGATGTCACCTAATGTCATATCTCAGGAAAAAAAAAAAAAAAAAGAAGAGGAAATCAAACCCAAAGCCAGCAGAAAAAAAGACAAGGTCAAAGCAGAACTAAATAAAATTGAAACCAAAATAACAATACAAAGGACCAATGAAGCAAAAAGTGGTTCTTTGACAATATAAACAAAATTGATAGATTAGGAGTCAGATTGACCAGAAATAGAAGAGAATGGACTCAAAGAAGATCAATCAGAAATGGAAAGTGATAAATTCTGAGTGATACCATAGAAACACAAAATATTATCTGTGAATACTACAAAAACCTCTATGTATGTGAACTAAAAAATGTGGAAAACAGAGAAATTTCTGAAAACACACCTCTCCCAAGCCTAAATTTGGAAGAAATAGAAACCATGAATAGACTGATAACAAGCAGCAATATTGAAGCAGTAATAAAAGAAACCCCCCCCCAAAAAAAAAGCTCTGGACCATACAGATGCATAGCCCAATTATACCAGACGTACAAAAAACTGGGACCTATCCTACAGAAATTATTCTATAACATCAAGGAGGAGGAAATTCTCCCCAACTCATTCTATAAAAGCAGCATCCCTTGAGAACAAAGCCAGGAAAGGACATAACAAAAAAAGAAAACTACAGATCCATGTCACTTAGGAGCACAGATGCAAACACCATCAATGAGATAATAGCAAAGTAAATTCAATAGGACATAAAAAATATAATTCACAATAATCAGGTAGGTTTCATCGCAGGGAATCAAGGGTGGTTTAACATGCAAATCAATAAACATGATTGACCACATAAACAAAAACAAAGACCATATGATCATCTCAATAAATGCAGAAAAAGTATTTGATAAAATCCAGCACCCCTTTATTATAAAAACACCTACAAAGTATACATGGAAAGAACATACCTAAAATAATAAAAGCCACATATGACAAACACATAGCCAACATCATACTGCCCTGAGAAGAGATGAAAGCATCCCCCCAAAAGACTGGAACAAGATAAGGTACCCTCTGTCACCACTGTCTAGCCAGAGCCATCAGCCAAGACAGAGAAATAAAGGGCATCCAAATCAGGAAAGGGAGGTGAAACTATCACAATTTGCCAATGATATGATTTCCTATCTAGAAAACCCTAAGGACTCCACCAAAAGATCCCTAGAAATAATAAATGAATTCAGCAAAGTCTCAGGATACAAAGTCAATATACACAAACCAGTAGCATTTCTATGTACTAATGACAGTCAAGCTGAGAGTCAAATCAAAGATTCAATACCATTTGCAACAGCTAAAAAAAAAAAAAAATACTTGGGAATATACTTAACAAAGGAAGTGAAACATCTCTACAAGTAGAACTCCGAAACACTGATGAAAGAAATCACAGATGATAAAAACAAACAGAACAACATCCCATGCTCACCGACTGGTAGACTCAACATCACTAAAATGCCTATACTGCCCAAAGTGATTTACAGAGTCAACACAATCCCCAACAAAATACACACATCACATTTAGCAGATCTTGAAAAAATAATTCTGTTCTTTATTTGAAACCAAAACAGAGCCCAAATAGCTAAAGCAACCTTGGGTAAAAGTTACAATCTGGAGGCATCACATTACCTGACTTCTAATTATACTACAAGGCTAAAGCAACCAAAATAGACATAGAACATGGAGCAGAATAGAGAATACAGACATTACACACTCTACTTAACAACCAACTGATCTTCAAACAAAGCAGACAATAATGCACACTGGGGAAATGAAGCCTCATTCAATAAATGGTGCCAGAAGAGGTAGATAGCCACCTGCAGAAGAATGAAACAGGACCCTATCTCTTGCCATATTCAAAAAATCAATTCCAGATAGATAAAAGATTTAAATGTAAGTTATGAAACCACAAGAATTCTAGAGGAAAACACGGGACAAACTCTTCTAGACATTGGCTTAGGCCAGTGGTTCTCAACCTTCTTAATGCCACAGCCCTTTAATACAGTTCCTGTGGGTCATGACCCACAGGTTGAGAAGCACTGGCTTACACAAACAATTTATGTAGAAAACACCATAAGCAAAAATAAATCTATGGAACTTAAAAAGCTCCTACATATCAAAGGAAATACTCAACAGAATTAGCAGACAACCTACAGAATGGGGGGAAATATTCCCAAACTTTATATCTGTAAGGAGTTAATATCCAAAATTTATAAAGAACTCAAACAAATCAACAAAAAGAAAAAACCATCCTCCTTAAAAAGTGGGCAAAAGATATGATCATAAGTTTTTCAAAAGAAGATAGACAAATGGAAAAAATATATATATATATATATATATACACACATATATGCATACTACATAAAACACTTAACACCATTAAGCATCAGGGAAATACAAATTAAAACTGCAATGAGATGCCAACTTACTTCTGTCAGAATGGCCATTATTATAAAGTTCAAAAGCAATAGATGGAGAGATAGGAGTGCTTGTGCACTGTTAGTGGAAATGCAATTTAATACAACTCCTTTGGGGAAAAGTACAGATGAAAAGTACAGTACAAATGTAAAGCTACCACTCAGTCCAGGTGATCCTACTACTGTATATCTATCCAAAGGAAAATAAGTCATTTTATCAAAAAGATATCTGCACTCAATTGTTTATCGCAGAAAATAATATAAATAATTTAAGCTAAATCTGTGGTATCTCATTAGGCAACAATGTGTGGTATGATGCTATGCAAGAGTTAAGAAATTAACTTCTATCAAAAGAAAAGAAAGTATTACAAAGCCAAAATGAAATAACAGGTTATTAGAAGAATTGACACCATGCTTACAAGGACAGTTACTGATTCTTATCTCATTAAAGGGAAACGCTAAGAACAGGACAGTCTCCAGGCAAGCCTAGAGATGTTTTGCCACGTAGGGCAGTCCCCCAAGTAACTCAGTGTTGTAGAATGAGATAAGATCAGTCAGTCACTAGTAAGCATGTGTTAAACATTGGTGTCATTACCCTAACTCTCCACACCTGTTGTGTATAACCTTAATAGCCCTTGCAGAGGGGGCCCAGGGTTACCCTGCACTTAAGGTTATCCCGCCTCCTGAAAGCTTGTACTTCTAATCCGTGTCGCGCCTGGTTCCTTCGTGGGGCAACAGAGACCAGGGTCATAGGGTTCGCGACATATTTGTATTCCTCTTATTGGATCACATAAAACAGACTGGGCTATATGGTTCACAATCTCTGAAGAATTTTTTATTTGATTCTTGTAAGTCTTATGCCTTTTTAAAATAGATTTGTACTGTTTTTACTCGTTTAGTGATGGAAAATGCAAAATTCAAATCAGTTAAAGGGATTTAACCAAAGTCATGTAATCAACAAGTCCCTGTTTTGACTCCCACTATGACATTATTTCCTCCATCATGTTGCCTGTAGTTAAGGAATACGTGAAAATTTTCATAATCTTGGCAGAAATATGCCTAGATTTACCATTTTATTTTCTGAAACTTGCTTAGAAAATCCAATCAGCAAAAAAGACATATCTTAGGAAGAATTTCAGTACATATACACATATTCACAGAAACATATCTACATTTACATACATACAAATAAGTATCAGAGCACATATCATTAATTAAACATAGATGCACCGAGACTACCTGGACTTGAAGCAAATCCTCTTTTATTTTAAGTTCTTTGTCTGGAGACGTCTTACTGTAACAAAAAAAATGTTTCAAAATGCATCATGGTCTTTTAAAATGCATCACTGCTTTGCCTTCTTAAGGAAACTTTAATCATTTTAAAAAGGATGAAATTTTGTAAAGAAATTTGTACTTTTAAAAGACAAAATCCATATAGGTCAAATGATAAACAACTGAATAACATTTCTCAAGCTAACTTCTCATCAGTATGATAAAAGACTGAGATTTTCAAAGTGCACTGGTGATGTTTTCTTCTCTAGAAATGATTTCTTCACTAAATCAAAGACAAAGCCATTTGTCCAACAAATTTCTTTTTAGAATGTATGGTGCTGTATAATGACTGAATTCATAGAGTCTTTTAAAAACTATTTCAATATTAAGGTTTGACCAAGTAAATTCAAAATGCAGTAATTATTTTAGAATGCTAAAGAAGATATTCATTTACTTAATAAGGCTACTTTATAATAATCCACATACATCAAAAAAAAAGATGACATTTTTAAAAGAAGTATAGTAGAAAAGAACAGCCCAGACTGAGGAACAAATTACAAAGCATTAGCTAGATCATCAAGAAAACAATGTGAATTCTTTTTTCCTATAACTATGTCAAGATTTAACTCTGCCTTCCTATTCCTGAATATCTTTTGGTTCATTCTCTTCCTCCAATTCATTTTTGGTTCTTTTTTCTTCCCTTTTTAGGCTCTTCCCATAATCATATCCTTCCCTGCTTATAAAACTATACGTTTACTAATTTATGCTTCTAAAATCTGCTAATAAGTTATGTTTATTTGATCTTAAATTGCCTAAATAAAAATATAAATTAACAGGGAAGAAAAAGATTAACAGGCATCTTTATGTCTTACTCTTCCAAATCCTCAGATTTTCTTTTGTCTTTTTTCTTCTCCCCTTTGGCAGTTTTCTTCCCAGGCTTTGTTTTTGGAATAATTGTCTACAAGCCAGAAATAAATAGTTAAGGACACAATAAATTATAAGGAAATACATGATAATATACATTACTAAAGTTTCCATTTTACTTTGAGAGGGCCTATATAATGTTTCAAGGAAAATTATCTGACTAGAAGCAAAACAAAATTAATGATACATCCAGACTATTTGTAATAATACTTTATTGAATGTAAGTTGTATACAAGCTAACATATATTAAAACATTAAAATTCTAATAAATTATAGTCAATTCTTTTATAATGTGATATATGTATTCTTGAAAATCAATTCACTTATGGAAAAACATGCAATAAAACCTACAAATGTATGGGGGAAACGGGTTAGGTGCACATCATGCAAAAACATGGCCCAATGATACATTTAAAACAACAGAAACCTATCAGAAACAGTACTACAGTTGTGTACACAGTTAAATGATTGAGAATACATAAATATCATGAGATATTTATATTGAAAAAGATCAAAAGCTTGTTTTCAGAAGTGAGCATTGAATAGGTTTCAGTTTGTGAGTTATTGCACAGTAAAAGGGGTTTATCTGAAACTGAATAAAAAAATCATAATACTAGATAGATATGGACAGATACGGGCTGGTGTGGCACACTATGTATGCTGTGAACCACGTTAGCTGGAGAAAGCCACTTTCTGCCTTCATCTAGTATTTTTGCAGATGAAACTATGCATAAATGCATAGGAAATTCAAAATACATTCAAAATAATCATGTTGGAATAAATTTTCATTTCAAAACAACTATTATAGCAGAATTGACTAAGTGTTTTAAAGTATTCTTGAACTGCTATGTAGTATCAGATTGTTTTATATATGAGAGTAGGTGGAAAATTTAACAATAGATTATTGAAATTTTTAGATGGGCTTAATAATAGGGAGCTATTAAGGCATTCGGTGGTTATTTCCAGTTTTAGACCATAATTTCCAACAGATATCAATTTCACTATAGTAGCAAACTTGTCATAAATTAGACATAAAGTATAATAATCCCTCATAAAATAGAGAAAAAAGTATAATAATGAATTTTAGTGAGAAGGTTTAACATCTCAAAATACTTCTCTAGCTTAAATATGAGTTTTTAGAGATGTTTCCCATTCAGGAAAAACATATATATATATACACTAAAATAATGAGAGGGATAAAGACTAAAAAATAACGAACAGATCATCAGCTAAGTTGTGAGACAACTTCAAGTAGACCAATATGCTTGGTAATTGGCATTTGTGAAGAAGAAAGGTGGGGGTAGGGGAATGAAGGAGCAGGGAAAAGGGAGGAGAGAGGGGGATGGGAGCAACAGTGTATGGCACACTTCTTGGGGGTGGGACACAATTATAAGAGGGAGTTTACCTAACAAATACAATCAGTGTAACCTAATTCTTTGTACCCTCAATGAATACCAAACAATTAAAAAAAATTTTCAGAATAATAAAAAATGAAAGTCTTATAAAATGAAAAAAAAAAAAAGAACAAATATGGAGGCATCACATTATCAGACTTCAAACTATACTCCAAAGCTACAGTAACCAAAACAGCACAGTATTGGCACAAAAATAGACCAGTGGAATAGAACTGAGAACCCAGATATAAAATCATCAACATAACAACAATATACACTGAGTAAAGGAAGCCCTATTCATTAAGTGGTGCTAGGAAAACTGGATACCCACCTGCAGAAGAATGAAACAGGATCTATATTTTTCACTACTCACAAAAGTTAATTCAAGATGGATTAAAAATTTAAACAAAAGGCACGAAACCACAGGATTTTTAGAAGGAAATATAGGAAAAACTCTTCTAGATACTGATCCAGGCAAAGAATTTCTGCCTCCCATGGCAATTACAGAAACAAAAAAATAAATAAATAAATGGGACTTAATTAAATTAAAAAACTTCTGCTTCACCAAGGAGCAAACAGACAACTTACAGAATGGGTGAAAATATTGGAACTACACATCTGATAAAGAGCTAAAAATGAGAATCTACTAAGAACTCATGCAAATCAGCAAGAAAAAAATCAACTCCATCAAAAAGTGGGTACACTACATTAACAGAAGACAAATGACCAATAAACATATTTTTTAAATGCTCACAATGACATATCACCTTACCCTCTTTAAAAATGCTTTGAAAGTACTAACTATTCATGAACTCCTGCTATTTTGACTCCCAGAGTTGCTGTGGTTTTCCCCCTCACCAAACATATTCAACTTTTCTTTCAATTTTTAATTACCCTAATATATCCAATAAGGTTGCTTTAGATAGCCAGGGTCAGTTTCTCCTGCTTACACAAAGGAATATAAGAGCCTTAACTAATTCACAAGAAAATACTTATTAATATCTCATAGTTATGAATAAGAATCAAATGTGGCTTTTAATTATTAACCTTGGTTGTCTAAAAAATTAAATTATTGAGATAAAAAAAAGTAAATTAAGAAAGAAAGCCTAACTTGGAAGAAAAATAACTTTATTGGAAATCCTGAGTTTGACAGATGCTATAGCCATCATTCTCTCTCCGCCATCCTGTTCCATCAACTCCCATATTAAATTTCCTTTTCTGAAAACAGATTACCTTTCAATCTCTTGTGGATATAATATTCCCTCTATATATGTAGTAATTCCCCTTCTAAATTTCTCCTTCACAGTTTCACATAGTGTTCATAAATGCTACAAGTAATTTCCAATGAGAAAAGGCAAGGTCAGTCATTCATTGACTACATTTCACATATGTAAAGTATTAGAAATATGGCCATTCAACTTTAATATAGGTTAGAAAATTAAAATCTTAAATAATAAGTAAGAAGTAAGAATGATGTGCAGGGGCTGAGATAAGAATGGAAAAGAGGTGTATATGAGCGGTACATTTCTAAGGATTGAATAGGAAAATCATGTGGTATATTAAACAAACCCCTGGAAAAATCATTTCTCTCTAGAGCAGAAAGAGGCAGAACAATTAAATAAACAAAACAATAAAACAGGATCAGCTCCTGTAGCTCAAGCAGCGAGGGTGCCAGCCACATACACTGGAGCTGCCGGGTTTGAGCCCAGCCCAGGCCTGCCAAACAACAATGGCAACTACAACGAAAAATAGCCAGATGCCATGGCAGACACCTATAGTCCCAGCTACTTGGCAGGCTGAGGCAAGAAGTCCAAGAGTTTGAGGTTGCTGTGAGCTATGATGCTATATCACTCTACTGAGGACAACATAGTGAGACTCTGTCTCAAAAAAAAATTAAAATAAAATAAAAAATAAAGCAAGACCAGAAACTGCTGCAACATCTCCAAGTCATCTAAGAAGATGCAAATGTGGCTTTAACAGTGCATGATTAAAATGTTGCAAAATTCTCACATTTAGACTACTCAATTCACTATTTTACTATTCACAAATTACTATTTTTAGCCTCTTTTGTACTGATATCCTATTCCTAGTCGAAATGCTACCTAGAGAGAACTATCCTAATTTGAACATATGTGACAGCCCTCGTCTTCTATTTGCCACCTGTATGAGATCACTGATTCTCTGATTAAGCTGCAACGCCCCTGGTATTATTTCTGCTTCTTCCTCCGATAAAGAAGAAATATCAACATCAACATTAGTGAATTCAAAACTAGTTTCCCTTCAGCCACACATTTTATGTTTTTAAGTAGCTAATTAAAAAATTCAGTTCTAAACTACTTTTCTTCATTGTCTATAGTATGAATCTATAAACTATCCAGAAAAATGGCAAGGAGAAAGAAAATACAAAAAGCAAACAAAATTGCCTTTATCTTCAGTATGTCTGTTCATTCTACATGATACAACAAACTGGGACACGCTCAGTACCTAACTGCAGATAATACCACAAAATGCACTGAAAATATATTTGAAAACCTTAATTTCCCAATAATTCACTGCTAACTGGTAACACAGTTAAATATTTGACCTAGAAATGTCTTTGGGGATGTTTACATTTTATGTCTGTTTTTCATAGCATCCATTTTGGTTTTGATGGCTATTAATAAATAATATTATAATTTAGAATGTAACAGTATGTTATTGCTTTAAAGCACAGCTGCTACAGATCATTAATATCAGAAATCTATTATAAAACATTTAGATATCTCTCATTCCTATCCTAAAAATAATAAGCTTGTTACGTACTGTATGGCATTTTTAAACACTAAAATTTTACCCACCTCTGTATCTGTCAACTGTTGTAGTTCATTTTCTAGCTTCAGTTTCTCCTGTGATAACCCTTCAAAATCACTTTGCATCTGTTTGTATTTCTAAAAACATATATTATAATTTTAGTAATAATGAAGAAAAGCATCCTAATATAAAAAAAGTTGTTTGGATACTTAATTTTTATGGTAAAAAAGTATTAACTCATGAAGATAATGAGCCATGGGTATTAATCAGTATAGTGAGGCTGTAGCTGGGGCTAAAGGAGGTAAAGAAACTAGAAGCGGCAATGACTGGAATTACTCAGAAGGCTGCAAGATATTACAGTTTAATATTTCAGAAGTTAAATGTTTCCGAGTGATAATAAGTTCACGTAAAATTAAAAGGATAGATCATTATCCTAAGAACAGAAAACACCACACGTTCTCATTTAAAAGTGAGAGCTAAGCAATAGATATAGCCATACGGAGTGGGACAATAGACACTGGAGACTCAGAAGTTGGGAGGATGAGAGTGGGATGAAGGATGAAAAATAACCCATTGGGTACAATGTACACTATTCAAGAGAGGGGTGTACTAAAAGCCCCGACTTTACCACTACATAATTCACACACCTAACAAAAAAACCTCTTTCTTAAAAAGAGGTCTTTGAAACCCTTAAATCTACTGAAACAATTTTTTTTTTTTAAAAAGGGGAGACAAAGATTTCCAGCTCACATGTATAGAAATCTCTTGGATAAACTACATAAGCACTGAATATTTTTATGTGATCTGAAAAATTTCTCAAGTCTATCAGAGCTATCCAACCTTGTTTCTTTTCTGTTGCACATTGAAAGAATAAGAGTCATCTTGGGCCACATGATATATTCACAAACACTAACAAAAGCTGATGAGCAGGGGGAAAGAAAGGTCCATGCATACTTTTTGTGATAACCAAAGATAAGCAAAACAGGCCTCAATAATCTGCATGTGGCCGGTGGGCTGCAGGTTAGACACCCCTCACAGATTAAAGAGCAAAGTGTAATTTCAAATTGAGAATGTTATACTTACAGCTTCTAATACACTTAGATCATTTATAGCTCTGAAAAACAAACCAAAAATATCTATAATGTAATTTTATAATTTTTATTTATGTAACACATATACATTTTCTTTGTAAAAAGTTTAAAATACCACAAATAAAGGTTAGAGTACACTTTGACTACCAATCCAAAAATTTAATGCTCTCCCCAGAAAAATTGTTGGAATACTGCTACCTTTTCAGAACTTACTCCATGCATTTACACAATACTGCATACCTATTCAATTTTACAATTCTTTTTTTTTTTTTTTGAGACAATCTCCCTTTGTGCCCTGGGTAGAGTGCTGTGACATCATTGCTCACAGCAACTTCAAACTCGTTGGCTTGAGCTCTTACTTCAGCCTCTTGAGTAGCTGGGACTATAGGCACCCACCATAATGCCCAGCTAGTTTTTCTATCTTTTAGTAGAGACAAGGTCTCACTCTTGCTTAGGCTGTTCTCAAACTCCTGAACTGATACAATCCACCCACCTCAGCCTTCCAGAGTGCTAGGATTACAGGCATGAGCCACAGTGCCTAGTGGATTAGATTTCTGTTTTATTTTCATTTCTTATAAATGATGTTGCTATTGTATGTATTATTTTCACTTGACATAATGTCTCATATCTCTTTATGTCACTACCCATAGATGTTTATCAGTTCTCTTAAATGTTACTTATTGTTCCATAACAGGAATTGACAAACTGTTTTTTGTAAAGCGCTGTAGATTGTGAACCTTTTAGAATTCTGCAGGCCCAGTATTTTCTGTCACTACTAAACTCTGCAAAGTTGCTACAGATGATAGGTAAATGAAAGGGTATAGCTATGTTCCAATAAAACTTTATTTATGAGTACAAGGGACAGGGCAGATTTCATTCACGGGCTTCAGTTTGCTGACCTCTGCTCCACAGAATGGATAACCCATAGATTTTTTTTTTTTGACAAGAGTTGTTTGTTCATTAAATCAGAATTTATGACAGCTTTATTAAGATATAATTACTAAATAATATTTATAAAACTTGTCAATTTGTAGTATAATTCAATGATTTCAATATACGAAGACATATATGTATATGTGTAATATATATATGTATATATGTGTGTGTGTGTATATATCTCACAACCCCACAGCTAACATAATACTCAATAGTGTAATGTTGAAAGCTTTTCCTGTAAGATCAGAAACAAGGATACCCATTCTCACCACTTCAATCCAACATAAAACTAATGTCCCAGCCAGAACAACTAGTCAAGAAAAAGAAATAAAAAGCATGAAATTAGAACAGTAAGAAATAAAAGCATGTCAATTTCCAGATCGCATGATCTCACATACAGAAAACCCTAAAGACATCCCCCCAAAACTTTAAGAATAAATGAATTCAGTAAAGTTGCAAGATACAAAATCAATATATAAGAATCAGTTGCATTTCTATATATTAACAACAAACTATCTGGAAAAAAAAATTTTTAATCTCATATATAATATCATAAAAACAAATCAAATACTTAGAAATAAATTTAACTGAAAAAGCAAAAGATTAATCCACTGAAAACTATAAAACATTGGTGAAAGAAATTGAAGAAACACAAATGAAAATACTGTATCCGTGAATTAGAAGAACTAATGTTAAGATGTCCATACTACCCAAAGCAACCTACAGATTCAATGCAATCCCTATCAAAACTCCGACGACATTTTTCATGGAAAGAGAAAAAACAAATGTAAAATTCATATGGAACCACAAAGACCCTCAGTAACCAAAGCAATCATGAGAAAAAGTACAAAGTTGGAGGTATCACATTATCTATAGTAATCCAAATAGCATAATCCTGGCATAAAAACAGATACATAGCCAATGAAACATAATAGAGAGCCCAGACAAAAATCCACACACTTATGCTCAATTGATCTTTGACAAATACCCAAAATGCACAATTGGGAAGAAAAGACTCTTGAATACTGTTGGAGAAAGTATGGAAGAATGAAACAGGGCCCTTATCTCACCCCATGTACAAAAATCAACTCAAAATGTGTAAAAGACTTAAACATAGACCTAAAACTGTAAAACTACTAACAGTGGTTCTTAACCTTCCCAATGCCATGACCCTTTAATACAGTTCCTCATGTTGTGGTGACCCCCAACCATAAAATTATTTTTGTTGCTACTTCATAACTGTAATTTTGCTACTGTTATGAATTGTAATGTAAATATCTGATATGCAGGATGTATTTAGGCGCCCCTGTGAAAGGGT
>CAUYQV010067463.1:0-12369 GCA_963574575.1 Galagoides demidoff
GAATCTTTCTAAATGTAGAATATAAATGTCTTAACACAATAACTAAGAAAATGCCATGAAGGCTATGTTAACCAGTTTGGTGAAAATATTTCAAATTGTATATAAAACCAGCACACTGTTCACCATGATTGCATTAATGTACACAGCTATGATTTAATAAAAAATATATATATGTCATTGACTATGGGGCCAAGCAACAGGCAGAAGCATGAAGGCCATTGAGGAAGTGATTAGTGGGGCTAGAGGAGCTGGGAACTTGCTAACGGGAGGGTGGAAGAAAGCGTTCTCTGATATAGTGAAATGTTTGCCAATGCTGTCACCCAAATTAATACGGGACATTAAAAAATGCACACATTTCTTTAAGATATGACTCAGGGAATTTTCTAGGTAGAATTTTGACAATGTCAGATGGTTACTTTTACCTGTGTGTGATACAGCACAAGAAAAGATAGAGACTCTAAGAAGGAACTGTTTTGTTTTTAAGAGAGGAAAAATACAAAATGTAAAATAATTTATGCATTCACTACATAGCTACATTTTTTAAATATTGCACAAAAATTTCACAATTTCCTCCATTACATAAAGGGGACTGGGATGTAAAGACTTTTCACTGTGCTATATTTATTTTTCTACTTTAAAAAATGCTTAACAATGAAAAAAAATTTCCTATGTAAAAATTAAATGTATAATTAAAACAGAATAGTTTCTTTCTAATCAATCACCTCATTTGATCTAAGACCTCGCCATATTATTAAATTGCTCTGCTATAAATGGTTATTTCATCCAAATTTTTAGGAGTTATTTCTGATTCTTCTTTTCAAACATCATGTCTTCCAGCAAGTCCTAATGTTACTACCATCAAAATGCATGTCAGTTTCTCTTAATTCTTTCTACTACCACCTACTGTGCTTGAAACTGCAAAATCTCTACTGTTCTCCTTGCTTCCATACTTACCTCCCTCAGATTCCTTCTCCACCTAATAACTAGAATGACTTTCAGACTTGAACTGTCCATATTATGATTGCACGCTGAGAATAATGACCAAGTAATATCCCCGGAGCAGCCTCTGCCTACCTCTCTGGGGTTGCCTTGTACTTTCCCTCCACATGTGGTGTACTTTCTCACCACCATGGTCTTCTTTCTGTTCCTTAAGCACCAGCTCTACCCTCTTCCACAATCTTTGCCCTTGTTCATCAAGACTTGGAATGCTCTTCCTTCATGATTAGGAACTCTTCAGAAAGACCTTTTCTAACAATCTCATCTAAAGTTGCCCCCTCTTGTCCCCATTCACTCTCATACACAGTACTCTATAACATTCTTTCATTTTCGGGTGTTTTACTGCCTGTTTTCTTTGCTCTTTGCTGGCTTTCTCCACTAGGATACCAAATCCCTAAAGCCAAGATCTTGTATATCACAATCGGTCCCTAATTGTTAACCCATAAAATAAGTTTTCCAAATTATAAGCGATTAAAACTTTCTGTAAAATAAAGAAACGTATTTCCACTCTTTAATAAGAGGAAATATCTGAGGAAGTTTGTGACATTTCCCCAAGAAACAGAGCTATTATGGTTAGAGCCAGGTCTACAATCTTGTCTTTAGTCTTTTCACCTTGACAGGATGCCTCATTTAGTAAGCTACTTCAAGTTAATCAGAAGTGCATCTATTAAAGCACACACACGAATCACAAACATGCATTTTTCTCTTTAATACTCTTCCTGATTTTCTCTATAAAATCATTTAAGATGAAAAAGGTTTCTCTACAGCAGGAAAAGGCATAGTTTGGATAAGTTAACATTTTAGTATTTCATTATTACTTTTAACTAATCCTAAAGCATTGTGGTAAATATTGATATGTGACACCCCTAAGAAGTTTATAATTGGGTAAAACAAAACTATAATAAATGTAAAACACTAAGGACTTTGCATTCCTTTCAGGTAGGAAATATCTTTATTTAGAATACATATATTTCTACGTCTCTCCCCTTTTCCTCTTTTTCCTATAGCTGTATATATGGCTTTGTGGTACATGCGTCTCTGTGGGTATGTTTCTCTTTCTCTTCATTTTATCTTCTATTTTTTTGATGTATATCTTTCCATTTGTTTCCTCCATTCTCTCATTTTCACTTTTCTTTTAACTTTCCATCCATCTAGGAATTTACCCTACAGATATACTTTCACCAAAGGAAAATAACATCTGTTTAAAATTGCAACATAGATTGTAATTGGAAAAAAACTGCTAAAAGCATTATTTCCTTCTATTTACATTTTTCTTCCACTTTTCAACATCTCCCTCTGAATCTCTGGCTGACCTGCACATAAATATGAATGAAAGTATACTTGACTGTGTATTATGTTTACTTTATAAGATTTAAGTTTGATATTTTAATTTTAATGTGACTCAGATGTAAGTTTGATATTTTAATTTTAATGTGACTCAGAGCCATCTTTTTAATGTATTACAAAAAGTTAAATTATGTAAATGTTCATATGATTAAATATTTTATGTTGTATTCTTTAATTTAAAATGGAAAGATTTTCATTTTGCTATAGCAGAATTCAAGAACCACATATTCAAAGAAAAAAACACTAGTATTTGAGAAGAACACTACTAGAGAAAGTGGCATACAAGACACTCTAAAATTCTCTTATTTGAAGACAATTATCCGCAAAAAATATTTTTGAGCATAATACATATATTCTCTAACTCTTCTGCACCCAAAATATGCAGATGTTAACATCCTGACCATTGACTTTATCTCATTATTTAATTTCTTATAAAAAACAGCAGTGGTTCTTTATCACTTACATGAATACTATAACAAGAACTGAAATAGGCTCTCCAGGCCTGCAACTTTCATTATGCCTAGTAAACATATGAGTCATTCCATTGTCACTATTACTGACAAAACGTTAAATCCCAAACCCTAACAAGATTCAGTGGGGATTTCACTGGCATGTGTTTAGAATATTCAATTTTTTAAATATTTTCGTCTCTTTTGTTTTTGCCAAATTCTAGTTGACAGTCTAATAATTCCCATCGGTAAAACTCTGCAGACTTCAGGTAGCTGTAAAACCCCAAAACACATCCTCTATTGCACCATTATTAACAAAGGAGATTTCAGAATCTATAATATTCTAACATGAGTGCATATATTTAAGCACAAATTCTGGAATGATCAATTAATCTTCCTTTTATCAGATAGAAAGTATAGATATCAGTTTTAGAGCAGCATTGGACTCATGGACAGGTGAAATTTTAAGTAATTTTTTATTTGAAAAAATAGAGAAAAAGAAGAAATTAGGGGAAAGTCATACTATTTGGGACATCTGCTGCCTTGAAATTTATGAGAACAGAATAATGCTACAGAAACTGAATGAGGGTGAGTTCTAAATCTGGACATATGGCACTTTCTACTTTGTTTCTCAAGTAAACCTCACGCCTTGTCTGATGCCTAGTATTATTTTAAAGGTGATAAAACTTTAAATTTCACATTTACATAAAAATAAAAATACCAAGGGCTTAGGGAGATTCACTATCTTGATTTTAATTTGAACATCATACAAAGGGCTGATTTTCCTTTAATACCTAAACCAAGGGTAAAGGGGGGAAAGAGATAAAGAGTCACTATCAGTCAAAAAAGGTAAGTGGAGTCTTAGAGAAACCAACTGTATTAACTTCACAAGTTTGCAAACCTCCTGGCTCCCACTCTCAGCTGGCATATGTTTCTTCTCCTGTACATGATCCAACAACACAAAGTTAGGGATCCTAAAACAAGAAAGACTTCGTTTTTAAAGTTAGATGAGAAAACTTTATGACACTAGACCCTTCCTAAAACCCTTACAACTTTTTATCCTGAAAGCCATTCAGATTTAAGTAGTAATAATCTTCCCTGGGATTAATCTCAAGATGGTAACAAAACACGTACTGACATAATGTCTATTTACCATTTTTTACTAGAATTTATTTAATGACTGAATGCTTGTTTTCTTAGTTCAGTACAAGCAGACATGGATTAGCTCCTAATTGTCTCATTTGATCTTCATAATCTCTGTCTAATTCAGTGTTTTCAACCCTTTTTTTTTAATCTCATGATGCACTTGAATCTGTAGTTAGACTTCCATGGCATACTCAAAAAGGAAAAAAAAAAAAAAAAGAAAGAAAGAAAGAAAATAATATGGCCGGGCACAGCAGCTCACACCTGTAATCCTAGCACTCTGGGAGGCCAAGGCCAGAGGATTACTTGAGCTTAGGAGTTCAAGCCTGAGCAAGAGTGAGACCCCCATTCTACAGAAAAAAACTAGCTAGGCATTATGGCAGGAACCTGTAATCCCAGCTACTTGGGAGGCTGAGGCAAAAGGATCACTTGAGCCCAAAGTTTGAGGTTGGTGTGAGCTATAATGCTATGGCACTCTACCCAGGGCACAGAGTGAGATGAGCAAGAGAGAGAGAAAGAGAGGAAGGTAGGAAGGAGAGAGAAATACCATGCTTTGAACTTCCTTCAAGAATAACTTAATGATCTTTGAAATTTTCTGAAGCACATCTAAGATGCTCTCATTTAGAAATTTTCAAAATGAATTAAAAATCACTGCCTACCCTGTGGAGTAAAAAGAATAGAATTATTACTTCTCTTCTATAAATGCAAAATATAGGTATCAAGAGACTAAATAATTTGCCTATATACAATTCCCCAATTGCAGGTACAAAAACTCAGCAAGGCAGAATGGTTCCCAAACCAGTGATACATTTTATAGCACAAAGTTAAGTCACTATATTTTTATCAGTTAGTTATATTTTTATCAGTTTTATCAGATGAGTTAAAAATGACAAAATATGTAAGAAAATGTGGTGTAAATTACTGAATGATTCAGACTGAGTACACTTCAAAGAGAATAATATTTAAGAAGAAAAACTGGAGAAGGAGGAAAGCATTTTCAACCTATATAGAAAAATGCATTCAGATGGATTACATGGGAAGCACCTACCTACTGTACTCCTTGTACCTTAGAGTGGGTACAATCAATGGAAGGGTAGACACTGAGTACACTGAGTAGGACATATGAAGAGAACAAAGTGAAAGAGAGAAAGGAGAAAGAGAATGAGAAGGAAGAAAAGAGACAGGAAAAGTAAGGGATTTGGAAGAAAAATTGGAAGAAAAACAAGAGAAAGTAACAGGAAACCAAAAAGCTAAAAGCAAATATTAAAAAAATTTAAAAATAAGTTTATAAAACGAGTGTATGAAGACAGAATTAGCAGAAAGAGAATATGAAATGATGAGAAATAAGAAAGAAGCAAGAGTAAATGAATGGGGGAGGATGCTAGAATGAGCTGCTAGGATGGTGATCAGGCCCCAAACACTGGGCTGAGGAGCTAGAGTGAGAGCAGTCTGGAGTTCAGACATGCACAGTGTTACTTGCCCGTCTGCACTCTGAGGAGGGGAGAGGTGTGGGAACCCTCTCTGTGCATCTTCAGCACCAGGTGAGTTTTTCTACCAGTTGAGGTACGAAGGAGGATTACAGATCCTGAAAATCATTTAGGTTTCTGTATTGGCCTATGATGACAGTGCTTCTTTGCCTAATCTTACTGGAATACAAAGTTTGTCCATGTTAGGTAACAATGACAAGAAGAAGATAGTAGGAAATAAAAGCAAAGGGAGATGGGGAGAAACTAGCTCTCAGGTGTTTCCTGTGTCTTGGCATCGTCAGCCTGAAAGAGCACAAGCTAACTACAAGCATGCTCCTGCAGCGCACACAGTGTACCAATAGGAGAGGGAGCCTTTGGTTACTTTTCTAAGCACTGGTTTCTGTAGGCAGAGTGAGGTATGAATTGTAGACAATAGGTATTTACATGGGTAAAAGAGAAAAGGGAGTTCCAAGCTATTATGATTTGAAGGGGACCAAAGTGGCCTTTTTTTCCAATTTCAATTTGCTTACACTCACCATGTACATGTTTATACAGATGTGAATGTGTATTTGTATGCACAAATATGTGCTCATGTGTTGTGCATACTTGTGCCACAACATTTGGCTGACAGTGACAAATGCCACTAAACAAATAAAACAAATGTCCTAATATTTCCTGATTGCCCTGCTATAAAATACCAATGTATTGCCTAAATTTCCCATGAGTTCTTATGTAGCTGATTTTTCTTTGTCCTTTTCCTAGTATCTCTCCTTCTAGCTCTTCTTTCTGGGGATGTCATTAATAGTTTCTGTCAAATTCCAATTAGGAATTTATTCCTTGCCATTCTCCCTCCCCCACATTCAACAACACTGTTTTTTTTAAGATGGATATTGAAATATAATCAACAGATCATAAAATTCATCATTTAAAATGAAATATACAGTTGGATAGTTCTAAGTGTATTTAGAATCGTGGAAGTATCAACATGATATAATTCTAGAACGTTTTCATCACACCAGAAAGATACCACATATTCATTATGTCAATCTCCATCCCACCTCTAGACCTAGGCAACCATTATTCTGCTTCTTTCTGCCTCTATAAATTTTTCTTTCTAGACATTTTTCATAAATTGAACCAAATAATATGTATTCTTTTGTGACTGGCTCCTTGTCCATAACATCTATGTTGTAACATGCATAAGTACTTTATCCCTTTTTTGTCACCAAATTGCATTCTTCTGTATCCATAGCACTTCTGAAAAACACATGTGACATGTAATCAAACATCAAGACTAGCATTTATATATGTTATAGTTTTTTCTTATCATTAGCAATATTTCATCTCGTAAATCTTCCAAGAGTGAACTGCATAGTATTGTGAGCATGTATTTATGTTTTTCTATATTAACATAAACATTAGAAAATAATCACAAATGTATAATTTTTAAAATATACCTTACAGTATTACAGACAGAAATTTCATTATTTTTATGCACCCCAGTGGATTATCTTGTGCACCCCCTGGCATAAGCCCATCTTATTTTGGAGACTAGTATACACTAAACCTTTATTCTGAATTTTTCCAACATGAATAGAATTCTTACTTAGACAAAGTTAAATCCAGAAAAATTAGGAGAAATCTTGCTTGAAAGCCTGGTAATGAGATTGAAGTAAAAGGCACCAAAAGGGCACCAAAGCAGAACCATGTAATGAGAACTAGCAAGGCACAAATTTGGAGACCAGGCAGATAGGTTACAACCAGGCAGGAAAGAGTCTATAGGAACTGAAGGAGAGAAGTGACCTTGCAAGCAGTTTGTTTTGTGCCAATGAAGAGTAGGTACTAAAAACTCAGCAACTAATCTAAATTACAGAAGAAACATTGCCACTACTGGCAATAAAAATAAACAAACAAAACACACAGCCTTGAGTTAAGTTTTACTTTAATCAGTAAATGTCTAACAGACCTCAAGCAAAGTCTCCTATAGTCCCACAGGACTCCAGTTATCTAGAAGGGCGTGGTATAATGGGAATGAGAGTGTAAGTAGAAGAACAATATCTTAGTGAAAAATCAGAACAATGAAGCAGAGAGGGGTTAACCTGGGAACAGGAGAGTTGTGGGGCGTAAGTTGTTTTAACTAGAGAGGGTTGGTTGTAGCAAATAACGTTTTTAATCTGAAGAGGAACTATGAAACAGAGGAAAAGGCATTTAACATAACATTTTGCTTTATTTTTTTCTGCAGAGTGAGGTGATGGAGGTAGAAAACAGCACAGTGGTGACAGAATTCATCCTCCTTGGTCTGACCCAGTCTCAAAATGCTCAACTTCTGGTCTTTGCACTAGTCTTAATTTTCTACCTCATCATCCTCCCTGGAAATTTCCTCATCATCCTCACCATAAGGTCAGACCCCAGCCTCACCGCTCCCCTCTATTTCTTCCTGGGCAACCTGGCCTTCCTGGATGCCTCCTACTCCTTCATCGTGGCTCCCAGGATGCTGGCAGACTTTCTCTCTGACAAGAAGGTGATCTCCTACGGAGGTTGCATCACTCAGCTCTTCTTCTTGCATTTTCTCGGCGCAGGGGAGATGTTCCTTCTTGTTGTGATGGCCTTTGACCGCTACATAGCCATCTGCCGGCCCTTACACTATTCCGCTCTCATGAGCCCCAGAACCTGCTATGCCTTGTTGCTGGCGCTGTGGCTTGGAGGCTTTGCCCACTCCATTGTACAAGTGGCCCTTATCCAGCACTTGCCTTTCTGTGGTCCAAATCAGCTGGATAACTTCTTCTGCGATGTCCCGCAGGTCATCAAGCTGGCCTGCACTGACACCTTCGTGGTGGAGCTCCTGATGGTCTCCAACAGCGGCCTGCTCAGCCTCCTGTGTTTCCTGGGGCTGCTGGCCTCCTACACCGTCATCCTCTGCCGCGTGAAGGGGCACTCCTCAGAAGGGAAGAACAAGGCAATCTCCACATGCACCACCCACATTATCATCGTGTTCCTCATGTTTGGACCTGCTATCTTCATCTACACACGCCCCTTCCGGGCTTTCCCGGCCGACAAGGTGGTCTCCCTCTTCCACACAGTCATATTCCCTTTGATGAACCCTATGATTTATACGCTCCGCAACCAGGAAGTGAAAGCTTCCATAAGGAAGTTGTTAGGTCAGCATAGAGTTTGCTAAATGGAAGAGAAGAATTAGAAAAAAAGAAAGGGAAAAGTCCAGTTGAAAGAAGTTAAATATTTTCTTCATTCATGCCTTGGTCAGTCACTTAGCAAATACGTCATTTATTAAGCACTTGCAATGTTCACCTACTATTCTAGACATGTGAATAAGATCACCAGGATCCCAGGTCTTTCAGGCTTATATTCAAGTGAATAACAGTAAGTTGAACTACCCTTTCCAGTCCAGTTTTTCTGCCATCCCAATTTTTCTCCCCTAGCTCTTGTTTATTTGGGACAGGAAACACGTTGGCAGATTACTTATAATTATGCTACAGTTTTAAAACAGAAAAACATAGATATGAACTCTCCTGATGATCTTGTTATCTATTTTATATTACCTAAAATAAAGTGTTTTTGTTTATAATTTTTTGAGTGTGATACTTCTTCAAGCAACTTCCAGTATGAAGTCCAGGCTTCCTCTTGCTTTTCTCATAGTAGAAAATTATTTCTTTCATTCCACCATTTTCATTTCTTGTGCAAACCATGCAATCCTTTGTTGATTTTTTTCATTTTGCATTATAAAATGCATCTTCCCATTTAGCCTTTCCTCAGTGCCAGAAGCTGATGGTCTTCCCCCTTTCTGGAATTTCTGTTTCTCCTGTTGCTCACAAGCTGGGTGACGAGATTTCTCCTTAAGAAAGGCATATCTGTACTTTTTCTCCACTCTTCTGCTTATCTAATGAGTAAAAGACGTAGCTGTTCACAACAGCAACTTCCATCACTCAGAAAAGAAATATTTTCCACCATTTGTAGGACCTCCTCCTAAATCTGTAACATCCACAGCACTGATCAGTTCTGTCCACTCTTCCCATAAACTCTGTGTACTCTAAAACTAGCTCTCAGTTTTTCAAGTTAAACAGGTTGTTTTCTCCTAAAACCAGTAGTCAACTGTGTTTGAGGGACAAAGACTGTCCTCAGTACTGTCACTAACCTCTTGTCATGGAATGAGAAGCACATGATTTTCATATCACATTGATAGGCATATAATTCATATTCCTAAAGTTTCTTTTTTTCAGATCACTTGGAAAAATCCTTCCTAGAAGTCGTAAGTGTTCCTGTTATATGTATTGTCATTGTATGGAATTCCTGAGCTAGTTAAGGGCTTGTGTAGAACCTGTCAGCATAGCTGATAGCCTGAACACTTATATGTGGTTGCAAAACTTGCAGCAAATTAACCACTATTTGAGATGTAGTTGGCAAATCAGAACAAATAAGACTCTCTGTTGTTATCTTGTCATAATAGGGAATGTTTTAGCACATAACCATTTTCCGAACCACAAAGGCAAAAAATGTGTAGGCCCTAATTTGTAGGCTTCTTCAGATTATAGCACTTGAATTGAATCCTTCCTTTGAAACCTACTGTGCTCTCATCTATGGCCATATTTCTTCCCAGTACATAAAGTTCTTTGCATTTACTATCAACATACTCACTAACATTCTTCACTTTGTTCTCTGGTGCTGCATACTCCCTTGAGTTGCACTATGTAGAATGTCTTCCAACATCGAAATGGAACAGGAAAACCATTATGTTGGACCAGGTCTGACACAGGATCAGAAAAAGTTTTAAAATGTATAAAAAATTTAAAAAAAAACCAACACACATACACACAAAAAGCATAGTGTCAGAGAGAGATAGTATTCTGTAGCACGTAAAAAAAAAGAAAAAGTAAAGATTAAAGACTTATGAGCTTGGTACATTTGAAGACTGAAAAGAGGAACAGAAAAGTTAAAGTATAGTTAGTGAGAGTGAAAATGGTTAAGAATTGATATTGGAAATGTTGGCAGAGGAAAAAAATCACAAAGAATATTGTAGGCAATAATAAGTTCAATTTATTCAAATTTATAAAAGAAACCATTGAAAGACATTAAGAAGGAGAGAAACTACCTAATGTTTCCTATTTGACTTAAAACAGAATCCTCAAGATTCTGGCCAAAGGGTTTGAGTAGTAAAAATATCATTAAATGGACAGTATCCCACTGTTAAGTATTTTATTTTGTGGACATTAAAAGACACAGTTATTTTTTTCTAATTTGTTAGGAAGAGGAAAAGCAAGCTTTTATATTTTATCAAAAATGACCATAAAAAAACAACTAAAATAACTAATGAGAGACATATGTTCCGTTCGAAAAAATTGTAAAGAGGAATTTTTAAGGAAGTCACTTACAAATGACTTTACACTAAATGCAATAAGGATAGCAATAGCTTACCAATCATTATTTGGGTGCAAATAACCAAACCGCCCTGATTATTTTTTTAAATAAATATATAAGGCATTAGAAGCTTATGAATTATTAGAAGGGCCGTTGACTTGGCATCCTAAAATAAATCCTTGGAGGTTTTTTGTTTTGTTTTTGTTTTTGTTTTTGAGACAGAGTCTCAAGATGTTGCCCTAGGTAGAGTGCAGTGGCATCATAGCTCACAACAGCCTTCAACTCTTGGGTTCAAACAATCCTCTTGCCTCAGTTTTTTTTTTAATTTTTAGTAGAGGCTGGGTCTTGCTTTTGGTTTCGAACTCATAAGCTCAAACAATCCACCCGCCTCAGCCTCCCAGAGTGCTAGGATCACAGGTGTGAGCCACTGTGCCCGGGCCCCTAAAAAAAATCTTAAAACCTTAGTAATAAATTGGTCCATATAATTGGCTACTGTCCACAAAGCAATTATGAATATGGGGGATACAGAAATCATTTCTGACTATGAACTGCAGTATTTGAACCATGACCTATGATCAAGAAAGTACTGCAGAGTTGTTCTAGTGCCCTTAAATAAATCCCTTTGAAAAATGGAAACCTTTTTTTCTCCATGCCTACTGTCCTCATTTCTAAATTTAAATCTTATGTAAGTGAATCGAAAGTTTTACAAGTACATAAAGATCAGATTTTCAACTATTTTAAATTGTGATTGAGATCTACTGATGAGCCAGAGATATGTTGTGTGTCATGAAGGCTGCAAATCAGCTTCAGTTCTACAAAATTCCTCTTAAGGTTAAGACAGGATTTCTCAGCTTTGGCTCTATGGACTACAGAATACTTTGTTGTGGATGGCTGCCCTGTGCACCGTGGGTTGTTTAGTAGGATCCCTAGCTTCCATGCACTAGGTACCAGTAGCATCTACTCAGTTGTAACAACTAAAAATATCTGTACATATTTCCAAATGCCCTCTAAAAGGCAGATCTTCCCCAATGAGAAATGAAACATTAACGGAATTTATTTCCACTATATTGATCTTACAGTGAAATGAGTAAATTTTCATTAGGAAAATAACATGAACTAATGCCTATACAACTTATAATTCTAAACAATAAAGATCTAAATTTAATAAAAATTACTAGAAACATCAGAATATTGAGAGATATAAAAATATAAAAGAAAAAAGAAGATAACTGAAATATAGGCAGAGATTATCCAAAGTTTAAAACTAATAGCAATGATATTACAATAATAATGGGTAGTATGTTCCATATAAAAAAAGTATAAGAAATAAATTAAAAGATAGTAAAGTTCACCAGAAAACTGAAATCCAAAAATAGAAATAATTTTACATTTTAAAAAGATCTGAAGTTAAAAATTCATTATATGAGTTCAAAATCAGATTAAACAAGAAAAAGACTAGGGGCGGAGCCAAGATGGCGGACTGCAGCCAGCTTTTTACAGAAGCTCCTGTCCAGAAGGAGGCTGAAAGGACAGAAGTTTAGCTAATTAGCTGATGGTTTGGAGCAGAGCCAAGAGAGAAGATTGAGGAGCACACTTCA
>CAUYQV010067465.1:0-15029 GCA_963574575.1 Galagoides demidoff
GGCTGGGGATTCGAACCTGCCACTTTAGGTGTACGTGGCTGGCGCCTTAGCCAATTGAGCCACAGGCGCCCGAGCCGAGGATGAAGGATTTTCTGGAGTGTTGGCATGTTCTATTTTTTTCTCCCCAATTTTAAATGAAATTCTATTCTATTTTATTTTATTTTCAGATTAATATGAGGGTACAGACTATTACGTCACATTGCTTGCATTTGTTAGGTAGATTCCAAGCTGTGGTTGTGCCCCTCACCCAGGAGGTGTGCCCTTATATTGTGTGTTAGGTGAGAGCTCACCAGTCCCCCTTCCCCTTCTCTCTCCCCCCTCCTTTCTCCTGGCACGTTCTATTTCTTGACTTGAGTGTATTTACTTTGCCAGTGTACTCTAACTATGTATCATGATGTGTGCACTCTCCTGAATGTAATTTAGAAATAGCCAAAAGAGGCTCGGCACCTGTGGCTCAAGTGGCTAAGGTGCCAGCTACGTACACCTAAGGTGGCAAGTTCAAATTCAGCCCGGGCCTGCCAAAAATAATGACAGCTGCAACCAAAAAATAGCTGGGCGTTGTGGCAGGTGCCTATGGTCTCAGCTACTTGGGAGGCTGAGGCAGAAGATTCGCTTGAGCCCAGGAGCTGGAGGTTGCTGGGAAACGTGATTCCATGGCACTCTGCCCAGGGGGGATAGCTTGAGGCTCTGTCTCAAAAAAAGAAAAGAAAGAAATAGTTGAAAGAGTAGAAGCCTCTTGGATGGCACATCGTTTGTGTATGCTTCCTTCCCATGGTGCAGGCGAGCAGGGTACCGTGAGGTCAGGCTCACTCTCTGCTCTGCCACCCCTGAAGCCTGTCTTTCATGCTTAATCAAATTCTTCCTAATCCTGAGAACTGCCGGGGTTGTCTTGAGTTCTCTGGCATGGTGAGATCCACTGTGGCTTTCCCAGAAAGGAACCGACTTCATGAAGCCAAGAAAGTCTTAGCTCTCTCCTTCCTTTGTGATAACATGATATTATGTCTTTTGGTCACTGACCATCTCATGGACATGGCCGACTTATTCTAGATCCATTAAAAGGACACATTAAAATGAACCAAAATAACACACAAAAAGCACCCGGATACTCTCTGTCTTGCCTCTGTTCCCTGCCCTTGGTCTCTGTGGACCTCTGCACCTCACCTCCCGACCTGGGCTCTGCTTTCTCCTGCCACTGGGTCTTGTTATGTGACACTGTCTCTGGGCACAGCCCTGTAGGGGAAACACAGAGGGTCCTGCCCTGACCTCTCTGAGCTCCTCCTGGGAGACTGCCTTTGGTTGTGATGCACGTCTGTACTGCTGTTGCTGTATGCAGTGTCCTGGATTCTTCTCTGTGATAACTGGTAGGTCTATAGGCATTAACCCTTTGGGGCCTGTGAGTCTTTGCAATCAACCCCTGACTGCCATGTCAGTGCACGAGGACCTCTCTTACCCTGCTGACATTCAAGTCAACCTCTTTTTTTTTTTCTATTAAATCATAGCTGTGTACATTAATGCAGTCATGGGGTACAATGTGCTGGTTTTATATACAATTTGAAATATTTTCATCAAATTGGTTAACATAGCCTTCATGGCATTTTCTTAGTTATTAAGACATATATATTCTACATTTAGTAAGTTTTACATCTACCCTTGTAAGATGCACTGTAGGTGTGGTCCCACCAATTACCCTCCCTCCACCCATCCTTTCCCCCTCCCCTCCCCTCCCTTTCCCCTTTCCCTATATTCTTGGGCTATAATTGGGTTATAGCTTTCATATGGAAGATATAAATTAGTTTCATAAGTCAATCTCTTTTTATAAATTCTGCATTATTGCCCTTTATTTACTAGTTTGTAGACTAATGAGTTGCTTCGATAGCACTCTCCAATGATGGGGAGCAATTTTGGTGTTTTTCTTTTGTATAATAATGTGCTCGTGGATTTCACCACACTTAATGTCTTCCAATCCAGTACTGATAGCAACTCTAGTGGCTCCACTGTTGGCCTCTGAGTATCTCTTTAAGTTGGTTTCTGAATCTTTTTGATGCTATTGTAGTGTGTCTGACAGATTTCTTCTCCCTGACTGACTGACCTTCAGAGCCCTCTTTGCCACCAGCCATTATGGTGAGCGTGTTAAATTTGCATATTGTATGCCTTTCCTGTACTACCCCCACCCTATTTGACTATAAAGTCTTTGGGAGCAGAAGATAGAAATTGTATTTGCGAGCGGGGCGCGATGGTTCATGCCTGTAATCCCAGCACTCTGGGAGGCCCAGATGGGAGGATTGCTTGAGCTCAGGAGTTTGAGACCAGCTTGAGTCAGAGCGAGACCTGGTCTCTAAAAAATAGCTGCTACTGTGGCGGGTGCCTATAGTCCCACCTACTTGGGAGGCTGAGGCAAGAGGATCACTTGAGCCCAAGAGTTTGAGTTTGCTGTGAGCTATGATGCCACAGCACTCTACCAAGGGTGGCAAAGTGAGACTCCATCTCAAAAAAGAAAAGAAACAAACAAACAAACAAATTGTATTTGCTTTACTTATTCCTATAGCTCCAGTGCCCACAATGCCTGACACATAGAGATGGTCTGTAATATTTGAAAAACAAATAAATGAGACAGTTGGGGAAAGAGAACCTGAAGCTAATAAACACACGTGTCTGTCACATACACATAAATAATAATAAAACAGAATGGTTGTGTGGATAACTCCAAGTGTGGGGGTTTGAGGGAACTTTGGATTATGAATTTTTTATTTTATTATTATTATTCTTTTATTTTATTTTTTTGCAGTTTTTGGTCAGAGCTGGGTTTGAACTTGCCACCTCCAGCATATGGGGATGGTGCCCTACTCCTTGAGCCACGGGCGCTGCCCTATGAATTTTATTTTTAAATCGACATAAATGTTGAGTAACTATGAAGAACCGAACTGCAGGCTCAGCGCCTGTGGCTCAATCGGCTAAGGCGCCAGCCACGTACACCTAAGGTGGTGGGTTCGAATCCCCAGCCCAGGCCCGCCAAACAACAATAGTGGCTGCAACCAAAAAATGGCCGGGCGTTGTGGCGGGTGCCTGTGGTCCCAGCTACTTGGGAGGCAGAGGCAGGAGACTCGCTTGAGCCCAGGAGTTGGAGGTTGCTATGAGCTGTGATGCCATGGCACTCTACCCAGGGGAACTGCTTGAGGCTCTGTCTCAAAAAAAAAAAAAAAAAATGAAAGTGGCATTCCCTTCCTTGGCCAGACATTTGCTACTAATGCATTGGATCAAGAACGTTATAATGAGGCCACAGATTGCACACGGGAGATAAAATGTTGATTCTCATGACAAATATAAAAACGGAAGAGCAGTTTGACCTTAAGGTTTCATAGCAAGTTCTCCGTGTGTATAGCCACTGGGCATACAAAACAGGAAAACCATGTGCGTATGTATGCATGTACATCCCCATGTAAGCAAAGATCTGATCACGTGAACACAGTAACTTAAAGCATGTGGCACGTATTCTGATTACACTGGGTATAAAGAATGTTTTAAAATTTATCTATTTTTTTTCCTGTAAGGCCTCAATACTAGATATGTTTTTATGGGCTATAATAGGATGTCATTATTATTTATTCACTTTTCTAAAATACCTTGAACATTAAAAATATTTTTTAAGTTGTAAAGGTAGGAAAAACAACAGCATTTTTTTTTTTAAATTTCAAGGACGTATTACCAGGTATAAACAAATTTAAATTCAGGTAGTACTGCATAATAAAGTTGTTATACTCTTATCCAAAGTATGTAAGTGTAGAATTGTAGTCTAAGGTTTCTATAATGTGAACCTGTTGTTTTGTTTTCCATATACGTTCCACGTTTGTTTGTGTGCTGTTCCTCCAATTGTAATGAATTTCTTTTACTCCTCTGAATATCCAGATATTCTCCAATTCCCCTCCCCTGTCTGTCACTGCTGGGCTTAATCTCCAAATTCCAGTAATCTCAGGATCCTTACAGCACTTTTTCTTATGTTATTGCATTTTCATCCTTAGAAAATCAGTCACTGAAGACAGGATCTCAATCACTCAGACAGGAGAAGAGGAGATTATGAAATATAGGAAATAGAAGTAATCCAGAGAGATCTTATGGCTTAGTTGCCTATGAGACTGATCAGTTCATTCATTCATTTGACAAATATTTATTGAGCATCTGTTGTAAATGTGCTCCTTCCTAATTTCTGAGAAGACAATGGCAAACAAAGAGAAATCTGTCCTGCTCACAGTAAACACACATATAACCAATTGAGGGGCCACAGGTATGAAAAAGAGAGATAAAAGCTAGATGGAAATGGGGGGGTGAAACTGTATTAATGTATAAGGCTATCAAGAAAGACCTCTGTGATTTGGTAGTGTTTGAACTGAGACATTGTGGGACCATCATACATATTCAAAGACGAGCTTTCCAGACCAGAGACACAGCCAGTGCAAATGTCCTGAAGTGGGAAGGTTGTTAGGGTATTTGAGGAAGGGTAAGGAGACTGTTATAGTTAACACTGAGTGCACAAGGAGACTCTGCAAGAGAAACCCCGAAGGAGTGAGGGAGTGGGTGGACAAATCATTTAGGGCCCTCATAGGCCATGATTAAGATATGAAAAAAAAAAAGTTTTTGAGTGAGATGGAAAGCTATTGGGAAGTCAAAGCAGTGGATACATATGATTTGACCATAGCTTGTAAAGAATCTCTCTGGCTTTTGTATAGAGCAGGTTAGGTGGGAGTGGGGGTGGGGGTGGAATGGTTAGGAAGAATGGAGAGCCCTGAGCACTGCATAGCAGTTTTCCAAGCATGAGATGCAGGCAGCTTATGTTAGGGTGACAGCAGTGGAGATGGTGAGAAGTGGCTGGATTCTGGTTACATTTGAAGTTAAAGCCAAGGTCAAATTATTCCTTAAGACTTTTACTAAGTAAGAGTCAACCAGATGTAGATTAAAGAAGCGTCTCTTTTCGGAGGGGGCTCCATTATATCGTATTTACAGTGGTCATTATATTCACACTTACCTCTCTGGGGAGCTCATCTGTTAGGATTAACCCCGGCGCTCAGAGAGGCCCGGGTGACATGCTTTGTGTCACAAGTCAAGCCGGATCCCAGAGCTCAAAGCTACTGTTCCCTCCACTCAATGTCACATTTTGTCATTTTTTTTCTTATATGCCCAGGAGGAGTTTTGATTTAAAATATGTAAAGTATTTTTAGCATGAGGAAAAATTCTGAACTCCGTGGTCAGCTTCATAAACAATGGTTAGCATCTTATTTTTAAAAGATCAGTATAGTAATTTGTAGCAATGTTTTAGATGAAACACAAACATGCAATATTTTTTTTTTTGGACGATTTTAACAATCACACTGTATGGGGAAATGCCTCTGTTCTCTTGGCAATGTTTTCTACTTTGCCTTGTTTTGAAATGTGTGTCTAAAACATAAACCTTATTAGGAGCATGCTTGAAGAGATCACTTAACAAACAAGTTCTAAGTGGAAAGCCTAAGATTATCGGTCATTCTAGCCACGTATGTATTTGTTCATTCTGAAAATCAACCAGGACTTCATTTTTTTCTTTTAGTCTGAAATGTTTCTCAATCAAATATGCATTTACAGGACTATGAAATACTAACCAATCTGCTAAAAAGTTTCATTGGAATGATAAGATGGTGCTAGAGAATCCCTTTGGTTTTGAAATATTTGAGTTCTCATTCACTCATTTCTGCTTGTCCTCGAATAAGAATTTAAGGTATCTTGGAGCTTCTTTTATATTTAGAATGCTAGAACATGATGCAAATGCCCTTATTTTCATCAGGAAATATGGACCCTGACATTCAAAAGTCTTCCTCCTCACATACTTGTGATTCATTTTCCCTCTGCAAGATTCTTTTCTGCATGTTTCCCTTAGACCCACACCTGTCTCAAATAGACTCTCAGACTCTTGAGTAAGGGATTCGTTTCTTCCCCCCCCCCACCTCCTTCTGGAAACTCAAAGCAAATTTAATGCATTGTGCATTTATTGACAGCTCCTAAAACGCTTGATATTCTGGCTAAGAGGGAGGAAGAATAGCAGCGAATTAGACATAGTCCTTGCTTTCTGAGGACTTGACTCCTAAATAATCATGTAAATCAAATGATCCACGTAAGGAAAAGCCTGCCATTAGCCTTGAGAGGATAAATAATTGACAATCTGGTGACTCTTACCATTTGCTTATTCTTAAGAAAAAAAAAAAAGACAGAAAGAGAGAGAGAAAGGGAGAGAGAGAGAGCACTTTTCAAATGTCCAAAGAGAATTTTTAACCTTTTCTCTGTCCCATCAAAGATGAGATCTGTCATCTCTTTTAAGGTATTTTCTCTTAGATCCTTCTTTTCATTTCAATCCTCAGTGTTGTGCTAATCCTTGATCACAGGGGAATTTGCAAATATAAGTATGGGCGATGGAAGAGTATAAGAAGTAGGAAACATACACTTTGGTCTCTCCAGAGTTTTTCATATTTATTGGATTAAGGATATATTAAAATACAGAAAAGAATAGTCTCTGTTTAAGTACATATGGTCACCAAGGACAATCAAGATGGCACTGTATGTTTATTGGGAATAAGCTCATGGTGAGAGGCTGCCTAAGGCCTCTTCCCATGAAAATACAGCTCATTCTTCATGTTCCCATACACATATGAAGGAAAATAAGGGACTTTTCTTATTTTAGAGGATGCTCTAAGGGATGCCTGTAGATGGCTAAAAGGAGCACAGCATACCCTGTCAGAGTTATGGATGCTCAAGTCTATCTTTTGGAAAATTGGATTTATTGAAAGTTAGGAATCCTTAAACCCTGATTACAAAAGTTAGATGTTTTCAAGTGATTATAGAAGAGTAGGAAGCACAGTGTATCACCCTTTGTCTTCTATTCAGTGTCATTTGCTCTGCTTCCTGTGAGTGTAGTATTATGAAGACGGAGTAGAATGAAATGCTTATTTGGTTGTCTTGTTAGATTCCAGGGTCCAGAATTTTCCAATCCCATTAACAATAAATACTCTGCCCCCTCAAAACCACAGATATCCCAAATATTTAAGTTGACTAAGCTTATAATTAGCCTCAGAAATATTTTCTCATAGAGCTTTCAGGCAATAACCAAACAACTCTTGAATTTATAGATGGAAATAAAGGGATGTCATATAAAAATAAAGACCTTCTCACTTTATAATACATCGCTAACCAATTTTATAATCCACCTTGTTAACTTTGTAAGAACGGATGGTTTTTTAAAGCAGTATCACTCCGTTACATATGATGAAAATTGTATACTGTGCTGATAGAAAAATGGACAAATGTGGAGTGGTTTTTACATAATAAATGTTGTGAAAATAATACATTTTATTATGTGAAATTATTAAACTCCTATAGCGAGTTTGGCCTGATTGCTACCTGCTGCTATAGAATGGACAAGAGGAAGTGCAACTACAAAGAAAAGAAAATCTGTGGTCAGTCTATTCCATAAATCTTTTTTTCCCAGATATGTCAATGGCTGTTGATTCTATTCCCTTCCCATGAAACTCAGAAGCCAATGAAGACACAGGGTCTGCCAAATAAAAGGGCACACACCCTGTTTATAATGAGTAATGAATAACCATGTGGAGATCGAAGGAATAACAGATCCAGGCAGCACTGACTTGTGCCCTGTTCTGTATGTACAACTGGGCATGCCTATTCATCACTCCCTCAGGATGGCGGGGAGCTGAGACCATTAGAGGCATCACTGTGTCCCACGGGGAACAGAAATGTAGACTTGAGCAGCACCAATTCCCAAGAGCCGCATGCACATTGGTCTAGTTTTCTTCCCAAAGAAAGTTACATAACACATTTAAGATTTCAATAAACCCTTTATCTGGAAGCAAGTAAAATTCAACAAAATTCACATTGCATATTTAACTTCTCTAAGCAACTTGTAAGTAAATCCATAGGTTCTCAAAAGTCAGGAAATCTCCCAAGGAACATCATCCAAGTTTTTTGTTAAAATAAAAAATGCAACTTACCCTTCAAAATTATTTTTATCCTTAACTATCCATAGTGTTTATATAATAAAAGTAGAGTTTCTGATTATGAATGAGGTATAGAATGAATATTCTACTTGTTAAACCATCAAGATACATTTTATTTACTTTCTAAAATTAGAATTCATAAGCGTTATTTTTCTTTTAGCATAGTAAATTTGATTTCTCTTCTAGGGAGGAATCCATGTAAAGATGGGAAAGGAGAAAGAATCAAGAATGCTAGCTGGTTAGCAGTAATAGATCATGATTTAGCCAGAAAAAAAGGGGGCGGATTATTTTTATATCTTAGGCATATGCTATTGTTTGTTACAGAAGAATCGGCTTTCCTGATATTGATGGACAATGTGCGTGACCAGTGTTGACCTATATTTATACTATGAAAATTATTTTAATTGTTACTTCTCTGTGGATCCCACCAAAATCATTATTTATTAACATCTGAATAGAATTTTAAAAACTGTTCTTCAATCTTCATAATTTCTGTGGCTAGCACATTATTAACAAAATAACATGTTTTCCTCCAACAGGCTCAGTGTATATTACAGGTTGCAGTATTTAGAATGATGACAATGACAGGAAATATATTGGGATGTTGTAACCAAAGCACACAGCCATGCCAGATAAAAAGATCTCCAGAAACCTGTTAGAGTTTGAAAGGACTTCCTTGTTTTGGGAAATATGAATAGTCTTCAAGTTTTGTTTGATGATAACAATGCATCTTAAAAGGCAGCCGGAAAGGAAGTATTGAAACTGCTCAATTCTTTGTCAAAGAATTGCACCAATATTTTTCTTTCCTTGCTCTTCAACACACATTGTGGATGGGGATTGCCCAGTTCATATCTGACGGTCCCAAAGTATGTTTCCCAGCTTGCATTAGCAATCCACTAGGCACCAGACAGACTACAGGGAGGACCAAAAAGATGAGAAGAGAGTTCTTACCCTGGAGGTAGGAAATACTTCAACCAGCTTCCATTTGCACTCGTGGACTTTGTATCTTTCGAATACCTGTTAGAGAAAACCGACAAAGGCAAAAGTGGTAAAAAAAAAAAAAAAAAAAAGTAAATAAATAAATTAGTAAAAGAGAAGTCAGAAAACAGATTATCATTTTTTTTTCCTGAGGCAGGTTACTAAAAACTAAACAGAAACTAAAAAATAGTGTGGCAGTGAAACCATCAACTGTGTGTTTATAGGATGAACAAACAGAAGAGTGAAGTTTGTAGACCATTCACAAAACACTGGAACCCCCAAATCTGACTATGAGAACATTTACACAAGTCTAACTTAGAACTTGGCTTTATATATTTTAGTTCTTTAATTCAAATATTGGTCCAAGTTCAGCCACATGTATACTAATGAGGTTCATGCTGATAGCTCTTTTTCTTCCAGATCTCATTTTTGAGACAAAACATTCACTTGTACTTTCCTATGCAAGCAAGAGGTCGCTGACCAAGGGAAACATTCTACACAAACATCATTATTATTCGCTTAATATATACACCAAATTTCTCCCATCGAGTTCGCTTAAAGATTTGTACAACATGCTCTGATGGAGCCAAAGAAAGGAGGAGATGTTATTCCCTTCAGGCCCTGGTGATTCTATTCGACCTAACCTTAAGAATAACCTGTTCCTGAGTGTTTCTGGAATCACACCACTGAACCATATAACTCATCTCATCTGCACAATCTTATGATGAACAACTTTAATATCATATTAACAGAATGTAATCACAAGACTGCTATGAAAATGATTATTTTAAAATGTATATATCCTTATATAAAATTTTGATTGTTACTTAACAGTTGGGATATACTTGTAAGTTTTCTAAGAAGATATGTACCTTAAAATTTTGGGAAAGTATTTTAGATTTTCCAAAGCATCAATTTGCAAATAGCATCATTTTCATATAAAACCTGGCAGGGTTTTTTTTTTTCTTCTATAGGAATTCAACAGAAGACAATTGTGTTAACTCTTAGAATTTAGGATTTATTAACATTCTATATAAAAATTCTTCTATAATTGATATATACCTAATAAATGAGAGTTCACCCTACACTTAATAAAAATCCAAATAAGGAAACTTTTTAAAAAACCACTTTAAATGTTTACTTGTGCTCACCTACAAACTCACTGAGATTATACAGCCTTGCAAAAGTTCGACGTTCTCTTGCAATTTCCATACCTCCCCTCTGAAGATTTTTCCACCTCACCTGTTTCTTTAAATTCAAGACATTAATTTGGTTGTTCCTGACTTCTACAATAAATATAAGATTCTAGGGGTAAAGGATGTCTCATGTCCCTCTCTTTCACTTGCTATATATAAAATATGAAACAATATGCAATACATAGTAGGACCTAGACAGCTCTGAGTATAACTTCCTTGCCTTATTTATATCTATAGTCGAGTTGGCTATGGAAAAAAAATATTAGTTTTCAGCTTGTAGATGCATATTACCTGTGGTCAGAAACAGCTGCCCCTGCCACTCAGGACACTTTCCATTCTTACTTTTCTATAGTGTTCAGACATGACTTACTGAGAGCTTACCAAGAAAGTATATAAATTCTAAGCAGCTGACACAGCTTAGGTGTCTTTTTATTACTCCAGAATAGTCAAAATACATCCTTTAATTTGCAATATAATACATCGTAAAAAAATTTCCTCACTTCTGCCATCATTGCTTATTCTCCTATTCTTCCTACAAAAACAAAAATAAACATTAGGCCTAGTTTTGTGTGAAATGGTTCTCTGATAATCATCTTTGACACATAACAAAAAACATCACTTGAAGGATGAAGTGATTCATTCATAAAAGCTAACTGTAAATTAACAACCAATTCTCTTAAAAATCTCCCCATATTAAAATCAAATCAAGCTCAATGTTTCTAAGAAGCAGGGACACCACATATCACCACAGTTGGCTGCTTTCAAGGTCAATATTGACATCAGACAGTCCTCGATCTGTGATACAATTGGAACATAAAGACCCATTACTTCCAGGGAGAGCATTGTCCAGAGCTCTAAGCACAAGTGGGTCAAGTTGTTCAGTGATCTCCCTATTGGTGGCTGTGTTTAGTTTGCCTGAGACCTCATAAATACATACCAAATCCTCCCCCACAAAAAACCTTGCACACACCAAAATTGTCTTATCATGTGTTCTCGTTTCCAGAAATGTGCAACTGAAATGGACTTGAAAGATCTCATAATATGTTTCAAGCAAACGAACAAAAAGATTGTATTCTTTCATGTTTACCTGATTGTCTGGAAAATCTTCATTCTGGGAAATAGTGATCTTCTGCCTAAATGTTAAATGTAAAGAGAGCCTGAGTGAGCTTCCAAATACTAAGCATTGGCATCAATGATTGCACGCTATAAGAATGTATGGAAGTAGTCATTAATGGATAATTAATGATCACTTATTCTGGAGTTTTATGTGAGCATTACATAAGCAGATCTGGGCTGACCCACTCTTTAAGTATAACCATACAATGCCACATTGTCTCTGTCCCCACGTTTCTGTGTCTACATTCCTGTTTCAGTTTCATTCGTCAGCACAAATCTGTTTACAGGGCTTCCTGTTATTAATTATGGGAAAAGGTTTTCTTGGAACCTATGAGAGATTCTTTTAAGTCTTTTGCAAACACTTTGAGGTAAGATAGTCACGATTCCTTTAATGTTTGTACAAATCTGAAAATGGAGTTAAAATACATTGTTGCCTCACGTAGCTTACAACTTCTTATCTCTCACAGGAAAAAAAAAATAGATAAATAATAAAAGAAAAAAAATCACAGCAGCGTCTATCTCTGGGACTAGACCCTGAGATAACAGGGTTGGACACTTTCATCTGCCACAAGGATTAATTAAGAGCTCACGGTGTGATTTCTGAACTCGAACAGCTCACAAAAATACCTTGCTAAGAGGGACTCAAATAGTAAAGGGCTAAGAGACAATAGGCTGTATTCTAATGTAAAGAGACAAAAACATGGACCTGATGATTGCTGTGTTAGAAAGCTTTGTCATATAGAAACATCTGGTCAGTCCATCTAGCGCTCTCTCCTCTTCTCTCTTTGAAATAGGAGTAAATGTACTTGCATGCATTAAAAATCATAAAGGAGCCCAAACATCTGGAAGTTTTAGAAGAAAAGCAAAAGAGTTCTGGGGGAAAATTCAGATTAAAAAATGCAGATGTTTAATTGGGCTGTCAGTTTTTGTGACCAGGAAATAAGAGCAGAAATAACCAGAAGCCACTGGTGGAAAATTAAAATAGTTTCATAAGCCCTTGCCAAGCTCGAAGCAATGAAATCAGTAACACAATATGGACAGGGGCCTTCTAAACTGATGTGAAAATGTTACCAGGCCCGATTTTGTAAATTAGCCATTTCCAAAAAAAAATCTTTTCCATTAAAGCACACTAAAAGTTTCTCAGACTCTCCTTTCTCTGTTCGGTCATGAACATGGGGCATGACATTCGGGGTTTGGCTTTCATCATTGACAAGCTCCTCCCCCCACTCTCCTCGCCCCCTCTCTAAGACCTCCTGATACTGCTGAGTGGCCAGAAATTACAGATGCAAGAAGAGCTGACAAATGACTGCCAGGCCCCTCCCCCAGTGCCTCGACAGTCAAAGCCCCTGCCAGAACATGCCTGAAAGCAGCACGCCTAGAGACAAAGACACAAAGATTCCATTTTCTCAGTGAAAATAGATTTCATGTGTAAAACACCAGTGAGAAAAATTGAAAGCTGACACATATGTGCCATTTCGGAGAGGCAGGGCTGAATATTTCAAGATTGAAATTGCATTTGATTGCATCAAAGCCTAACAAATGTTGTTTAACCTAAAAGTCTTTTCAGTCTGTAAAAAGACATTCAATAGCAAGATATTTTATTTTTTTAAGCACATGCTAGAAAGGAAAAGGAATCTTGAGCTCAGAAGAGAGATGTTGATTACATACTACGGGTGCCTAAGGAATTAACGTAGGCTCACATCATGTCTATAAAAGGGGGGGAGTTTTTCTTGAAAGGGGGGGAAAGTTTGTTTTTTTTTTTAAGCCTATTCAATTAAAGGGTTCAGAAAGAAAATATTAAGTTCTGATGAGTATGTTTCCTATAAAAAGAATCCCCTCCCAGGAGCTCCAGGGTATCATTACTGGAAAGGCAGCGTGCAGTTTATTAGAGATTCAAACCTTGGCATCTCAGCTTTGCCAAGCATGCAGGTTTTAGCTTGTATGCCCAAGGCCTTGGCTTCTATAGTCCCTTCTTCTGGCATCTAACAGTGAAGGCCGTCTGGTCCGCCTCCGCAACGCACCAGCCAGTATGGAGGTGCAAAAGCTGGGCCTGGGAGACAAAGAAAGTTCACCATTTACTGAGGAAGATCTCGCTCTTCTGCCTTCCTGCTGATGTCCCCACTCAAACCCATCCACTAACATTCTCTTTTTAATAGATGAGCCCTGTACTTGCCTAAAACTTGACTCGATACATTTTAAAATGTGTTAGATCCTTAACAGGTTACAATATAATTAATAATAGCTGTCAGGCATAATAGAGCAAGAAATTGCACTGGGGATGTTTTAATTACAAATAAAAAAAAGTCTTACAGCAAAAATAATAGAGAAAATATTTTGTATTCTTTTGTCCCTCCCGCGATTCTGAAATTTCTTTAGTCAATGAGACCATCCGAGAGAGGAAGATAGACTTCATAAATTACTTTGCAATGTAACAACTGAGAGGAAAGAGGGAATATTAGGTAAACTGCGCATCTATGAAGGGTTTTACACAAAGTTTTTATTCTTGCAACAATATTCATGTCAGCATACATTTCTAGCTATCATTTCTAAGCTTAAGGAGATTTCTGGCTAGCATTTAAGCAAAATTTTACAACATTAATTTAAAAAATTAGTATTTCATTTGGGATATTAAAATGCTCAATCTGAGTATTCATCTATTTGCTTATCCAAAGGAAGCATTGGCTTGACAGTGTGGGGACATAACTTTTTACATTACTTAGCCACTTGGTAACCTTAGGGAGCCTCTGAGGCTTAGTTTCTCTGTATATAATATGAAGAATTTCGCTAATTGTAGGAAATTGTTTGGAGATCAATCTAAAAAGGCAGCTTTGATTCCAAAATGCTAACACGTGGAGTTGGGGGGCGGAGAAGGTGTAAAACTATGGTCGTGTTTTAAAATTCTGCAGAGCAATTCAGTGTCATGGATAAGGACAATAGTCCCTGGTGAATTCAGTAAAACAAGTCAGTCAAAAATGGTGCAGTCACCACAGCAGAGACTAGTTGATTGGTGCATTTGGTTCACTTTTCAGAACATTTCAACATTCCATAACATTAAATCCTATAATCTGATTTTAAATTTTTTTAATGTATAGTCGATAATTATTTTTTTTATTAAATCATATCTGTGTACATTAATGCTATCATGGGGTACAGAGTGCTGTTGCTATATACAATTTGAAATACTTTCTTCCAACGGGTTAACATAGCCTTTCTGTCATTTTCTTAGTTATTGTGTTAAGAGATTTATATTCTACATTTAGAGAGATTCACATGAACCATAGGCGTGATCCCACCAATCACCTCCCCTCCACCCATCTTTCCCCCTTCCCTCCCCTCCCTCTTCCCTTTCCCCATATTCTTGGGCTAAAGTTAGGTTAGAGTTTTCCTATGAAATCTATAAATTAGTTTCATCGTAGGGCTGAGTATATTGGATACTTTTTCTTCCATTCATGAGATACTTTGCTAAGAAGAATATTTTCCAGCTCCATCCATGTAAACATGAAGGAGGTAAAGTCAAAGTCCCCATCTTACCTTATGGCTGCATAGTATTCCATGGTGTACATATACCACAATTTATTGATCCATTCGTGGATTGATGTGCTCTTGGGCTTCTTCCATGACCCAGGGAAATTGATTTTAAAATTCTTAAAGTTTATCTGATTATTTATTTATATTTATTTATATGGTTGATAGATTGATTTATTAACTT
>CAUYQV010067466.1:0-44766 GCA_963574575.1 Galagoides demidoff
GTTTACTTTGGAGATAGAGCATTGTGCTGGTCATTGTGAAGGATGGGTCTGAGAATATGCAGAAGAGCTGGTTTAGTTATGGCAAATTTCTTCAACATGTCTATGTCATTAAAGTATTTGATTTCTCCATCACAAATGAAACTCAGTTTAGCTGGATAAGAGGATCCTGGACTGGAAGTTGTTTTTTGTTTTTTGGGGTTTTTTTTTTTTTTGAGACAGAGCCTCAAGCTCTGGGTAGAGTGCTGTGGCATCACAGCTTACAACAACCTCCAACTCCTGGGCTCAAGCGAGTCTCCTGCCTCTGCCTCCCAAGTAGCTGGGACCACAGGTGCCTGCCACAACACCTGGCTATTTTTTGGTTGCAGCTGTCATTGTTGTTTGGCGGGCCAGGGCTGGATTCGAACCCTCCACCTTAGGTGTATGTGGCTGGCGCCTTAGCCACTTGAGCCCCAGGCACCGAGCCAATGCCCTTTCTTTCAATGCCTTATTGCTCTGGCTAGGATTTCCAGTATCATGTTGACTAAAACTTGTCTTGTTTCACTTCTTAGGGGGATGGTTTCAACTTTACCATAATCACTATGATGCTCACTGTTAGTTTGTCAAATGGAGCTTTTATTATTTGAGTCTACGTGAATTTTTATGAGTTAGTTTTCTTGGAGATAGAAGTTTATTGGGTTGTGTTTTTTAATCTATTCTTTCAGTCTACTAAGGGTGCCAAAAATGTACACACATTTTAAGACAGAGAAAAAGTTTATTGAAATTATAATTCTCAAGTCACATTTGATTTCTGCAATTATAAGAGATACAAGATACAATATGTAAGGTAATGCAGATGGTTTGTTCTTTGTCATCCTCTGTGTATCTTTTAAGTGGGGGATTTGCACTGTTTATAGTCAATGTAGTTATTGACTAATGAGATACTGATCCAGTCATGTTCATGGCTACCAAATTGCTTTGTGTTCTTCTTTATAAGAGTTGTGAGTTTTTGCTTTCCAGTATTTTTACGCTGATGGATATTGAGTGTTCTTTTTGGTGTTTAGGGCACTTTCGAGCATTTCTTGTAAGTTGGTGGTGACACATTCTCCAGTGTTTGCTTGTCTTGATATTTTATTTTTCCATATATGAAATTTACTTTTCTAGGACATAGGTTTCTTTTTTTACCAGTTATTCTGTTTATGAAGACTAAAGATGGGATCTCAAACCTTTGTGGCTTGGAAGGTTTCTGTTGAGAAATCTGCTATTAGCTTGTTGGGTTTTCCTCTGTAAGTTTCTAGATACATTTTGCCACAGCTTGGAGGATTTTCACCTTCTACTGTAACTTTGTCCAGATTGACAACAATGTGCCTTGGTGATACCCAAATTTCACTGACTTTTCAGGAGTTCATTGATCTTCTTGTATCTAGAAGTCTCAATCTCTGGAATGACTGGGAAGTTTTCTCCTTTACTCTGTCACTCTCCCATTCTTTCTGTTTTGTTTTGTTTTTTTCTTCCCTGTCAGGTATACCTATGGGTCAGTATTTCACATAATTTCATATATATTGGAGATTTTGTTTATTTCTCTTGGTTCTTTTTATTTCATTTTTGACTAACTGGGTTAATTCAAAAGGCTTATTGTCAAGCTTTGACATTCTTTCTTCTGCTTAGTTAAGTCTGTTGTTAAGACTTTCTGATGTATTTTGAAATTCCATGGATGACCCTTTCATTTGTAGGATTTCTGTTAACTTTTAAAAAATTATCTATCTCTTTAGTGAATTTTCCTTTATGTCCTGAATTTATTTAGGTTTCTTTGTGTTGATTTTCAACTTTCTCACTGATCTCGTGGAGCCTTCTTGCAATCCATCTTTGAAGTCCATATCTGACATTTCAAATATTTCCTTTTGCTTGGGGACCACTGCAGAAGAGTTAGTGTGATTCTTCAGGGGTGTCAAGACAGCCTGGTTTTACATGTTGCTGGGATTCATATCTGGTTTCTTCTCATAGGGAATCTCTTCCTTCAGCTCTAAGCAGACATCTTTGCAGTTCACCCGTTTTCCCTTGCTGGGAACTCTGCTGCTCACCTCAGAAAGAGGAAGGTTTACTGCTCCCTTTCAGCCAGGCCAGGGAGTCTCCCTGCCATGGAGGAAAGAGAAAAACAGTAAGAGGAAGGTGTCCTGCTCCCTTTCAGCCAGACCAGGGAGTCTCCCTGCCATGGAGGAAAGAGAAAAACAGTAAGAGGAAGGTGTCCTGCTCCCTTTCAGCCAGGCCAGGGAGTCTCCCTGCCATGGAGGAAAGAGAAAAACAGTATACTAGCATAGACAGTTGGGATCAAGTTGGGATATTGGTTGAGATTAGTTTTTAAACAGAGATGTCTCTATAGTTGTGTAGCTTTGAAATAGAAAGGGGCTCCTGTGTTTTCCCAGGTAGATCCCTGCGCTGGGTCAGCCCAGAGCTCCAGGCTTTCACATACCTAAACATCAGCTTAAAATAATAGTTTCCTGAACATCTGCCTGTAGAAACACCAGACCTTTCAGGGTAAAGTCTAGAACTCGTTGTTAAAGCAAAGCACAACCCGTCAAGTGATTCTTTTGACAGTCACTCAGGAATCACAATTTCAAGACACCTGCTTGGAAACATCACAGATTTTGTTATTGTTGATTTTCTTCTACCATTCTTTGACCTCAACGACCCTTTGAATAATTGGAACAAGCTA
Source organism: Galagoides demidoff (assembly GCA_963574575.1). Taxonomy (NCBI): domain Eukaryota; kingdom Metazoa; phylum Chordata; class Mammalia; order Primates; family Galagidae; genus Galagoides; species Galagoides demidoff. The sequence continues at coordinate 2,690 of CAUYQV010067466.1, forward strand.
CAGCACAACGGATTAGTGTCTTTGCCTAGGTAATTTTGGTTGTTTACAATTTGCATAATTCCATGAGGTGAAGAAATTCTTTTAAATACATTTTTATTTCCATTTAGCTTGGGAGTCTTTACAGAGCCCTCATTACCTGTCTTTGCATGTCTGAGTGCCAAAATCTTTAATTTGTAGGCAGTCTGAATTTAGTCCTGATATCTACAGATGGCTCTGTATCAAGAATTGGGGAGTATACAAATAAAATAATTATTTGAGCATTATTGAATGCACAATCACATGATACTCATTTTATCAAAAGCAAGTACATACACCTTCAAAAGTTTTGATAGACTGTATTTAAAATGTCACATAGTGAGGGAGGGTCTGTTCCATTAAGGAACTGTTGGATAGCTCTAGTCCAAGGGAGTAGTGGCTGAGAAAGTAGTATTATCACTAATTTATAAATATGATAGTATTTTTCCTCTCATCCCTGATGTTTTTTCCAGCATTCTGGTGTAAATTTCCTCCAGAGAATGAATGACTTTCTAATAGGAGCAATTTCACTCAGGGTAAGAATATACATTGTTATCTAGATGGATTCAGGTCTTTTGTTAGGAAACATTGTAGATTATCACTGATTCAAGGGCTGTGTAGTTGAGACATGAGGAAGCCCATGCCTTCTCACCAGGAATATTCTTATTTTCCCATGAATTTCAGGAAAGAATTTTCTCTTTTCACACCAATGTCTCTGGGTGGGGTCACTTTTATCTCTCTGTTTCTCAAGGGGAATGTCAGCATTGAAAGAAAGCAAGGAGACTAAGAAGGGTTTGTTCACATAGAAATGAGAGGGAAGATGTGTGCATTCTCCAGAACATTTCATAGGAATGAAATAACAGAGAAAAGTAGAAGGGAAATGGTGATAAAGACTGATGAAACTCAGCCTGAAAAGGAATCATTCTTCTTAGCAATAAGCTCACACACATTTTAACACCTGTGAAATTGTGCTTGCCTCTTTGTCTGGACAGAAGATTAAACAGAACCCTGCCTTAAAGAAATCTGTTGATCCTTTTGTGGTATATAAATACCAGATAGTAATGTAAGAGAAAAGAACAATTATACATTGATCTTGGCTTTTGCATTAATTCAGACTGAGATAGAATATTATCAGAAAAGAATAGACTAAGAAAAATTACTCATCTGGTCTAGGAAATCCCTTTTGTACATCAGTAAAACTGTGTCAATATAAAATATGTTTATTCCTTTTGAAAATGTCAATGCCTATTATTAAGTTACTCGTGTTTATAAGTTTGATTTGATTTCAAAATCCAAACTTTCTGTAGGCTCATGTCACCGTAGTCCAGAGGTGTGGTTCCCTCCTAATTCCACAGTGTTGTTGGTATATACCGTTTCATTGCAGTGGACTTCCTGGTGAATATTGACAAATCAAATTACATCACACCTGACACAGCAGAAATCTTTAAGACGTGTAAGGATTACTCCTTTCCCCTGTATCAGAAATTTTCTTACTTTGAGCTTGGGCAGAAGGGAGCAGACAGGCTCTGCTTTTAAGGTACATACTGACATTTTTATACCATTTATATTTGGACAGAACAATAAAAAGATAGGATGTCTTCTGGTGTACTTCACATTTGATGGACAACAATAGATCTAAAAATTAGAAAATAAGTTAAACTTACATTTAAAAAGTTGATCTTGCATTTTGTGCTGAATTTGTGCTAGTTCTTTTTTGACTGAAAAAATTGATGTGAGGCAGTGATCCAAGTAACTTGATTTTTCTATTTCTTGAAAGCAACAGAGCAATTAATGGTTATACATGATTACTTTATCTCTGTTCATTCCACTAAGGCATTAAATACTAGTCAGGTTAGAGTCATTAATCAGAAATGTGAGTATATTCTTAGAAAAGTTGAACTAGCTATCCATCTCAGTATTTACTGCACGTTAATGTAGTTAGGGTTTGAATTACATACTTTCCCCGATTGGCACAATAAAATGCGGTAATTTCTAATAGCTTCCAGGAAGCACATGAAAGCGCATTGGATACAAAGGTAGGGTATGAGTTTGAAAGATGATCTGCCTGAATAGGGTCCATATGGCTGGTGTCTCTCTGTCCTCCTCCACAACAATGAATGGCACAAACAATTTACAGTGACCATGGTGACAAGATGACTTCCAGAGAGTCCCCGGATGCTTGGTCAGATGTAACAATGAATCATATATTTCAAACGAGGATAACCTTCGGATGGGTAAATGTGGCCACAGAACAAATCTATTATATTTTGATGATTTCTCTAAGACAATTCTTTATCTTAGAGGTGATGAGACTTGAACATCTTCATCTGAACATTTCCCCAGGACAGATAGAGTTTTTCCTGCTCTATGATTCTCCCTGGATTAGAACATCACACTGGATTCTAGTACATAGCAGAGGGCCTCTGATGTGTCACTTAGCGGCCTCGGGAGTCAGGGAGTCCTTTTTTCCCTCTACTTTAAAAAGAGGAGGCTAAAACAGCATAATCTCTAAAGTCCTTCACGATCCGAAATGCTATATAATCTATGGATATCAACTGAAAATACTTGCTGAATATATTAGTGTGTGTGTGAGAGAGTATTTTCTGGTTAGCATAGTGATTTTAGAAATGTTGCCAGCAATTTCTAAATAAATATTTTTCAAATACCTATATTTTCCAAATATATTTACTGAGAGAAGCCCGAAAACAAATTCAGAGAAAGTGTAGTCTTTTAAAGAGTTTTCCTAAGTAGAAAGCCTTTCCTATGGACGGTGTTTAATATACATTATTCTAAAAATCACTGCTTGTGTGATTTTGACATATTGAAAAGCCTGATTTTAAATTTTAGCGATATGTGTAATGTCATGGCTGTTTGGGGCTAGAGTTTTAAGATCTTATTAAAATGTCCAGGTTTAAGTTTTAGTGATACACATCACGCTGTACCTGTTTTAACTAGAAGCATCCCTAGCAAATCATCTCCTTCAGCAGTTGTGCTGACAGAATTAATGTCCCGATTTTCTTTTAGGCGACTGAGTCTGAGTTGATCTTGGGCTGTTCATGGTCAGAGAGGCTAAGGGGCTGTCTACGGTCAGAGAGGCTAAGGGGTTGTCTACGGTCAGAGAGGCTAAGGGGCTATTCATGGTCACTTAATAAATGGAACTGAAGAAATGTGAGACTCTTTCCAACTTAGTACAAGAATCTCACGATATTATACTTGCATTTCTCCTCTGTAGAATACTGTGGTGCTGTTACTACACTTTTAAATATATTATGATACAACCCCATTATTTTAATAATTGTCTTTTATTAAAAATAGTATTTGTAATTGATACGTAATTTACATATTAGCTTTGTAGTACTGCTGTGATAAAATTCCCCCAAACTGTGTTGCTTACGACAACAGAATTATTGTCTTACAGTTTTGGAGGCCAGAGAGTCCATAAACATTGTTGATAGGATTGTGGGGGGGCTTCCTCAGCTTTGTGCCCCTCGCCCACCTCTGGCAGCTGCTAACATCCCTTGGCATTTAAGGACTTCTTTCATCATAACTATAGTCCCCCTCCATCTTCACATGGTCTTACACGCTCTCCTTTCTCAGGAAATTCCCCTCTCCTTCTTGATGGGACAGTAGGGCCCACTCTCAATTGAGGACGGTGTCCTCCTAAGACCCTTAATCACATCTGCTAATGCCCTATTTCCAAATAAATTCTCACTCACACATAACTGAGGGTAGGACTTCAGTGCATCTTTTGTGGGGACATAACAAGCCCACCACAATTTATATACCATAAAATTTACATTTTACTGTGCATAATTCCATGAATTTCAGTATAGTAACGAAGTTGTACAGATATTCTCCAACTGAGAACATTTCTCGTTAACCCCCTCCAAACCCCACTTTTTTGGAAGATATTTTTCTAGCTATAGAATTCTTGCTCAAAGTTTTCTTTTCTTTTTGTGTTTTTAAAGCTATTGCTCCACTATATTTTGCTTACATTGTTTGTGCCGAGAAGTATGCTTCCCCTCTTTCCCTCACTCTGCTAAATATACATGTATGTTAAAACAAAATTGTTTTTTTAACTGCAATTTAAAAAATATAGTTGTATATGTTTATGGGGCACAAAGTGATGTTTTCATTTGTAATATGATGTGGATTAATTAAATCAAACGAATTAACAGCTTCTTCAGTTCAAATACGTATCAATTTTTGCAGTGAGACCCATTTGAATCTTATCCTCAGCAATTCTGAAATGGACATTACATTAGCGTTTACTATTATATGTTCACCATGTTGTACAATGTATCTCAAACTAAAATTTAAAAACATGCTTATTTTCCTGTCTAGTGGAGTCTTTCTACCCTGGGAACGTTATCTCTGAATTTCTCCCTCCCCCAGCCTCTGGTGAGATTTGAAAACAGACATTGAAACCATTCTGCTCTCCCCTCCTTCTAGCTCAGTTATGTTAGAGTCAACATGTAGGTGAGAATATGTTGTATCTATCTTTCTGCGACTGGCTTATTTCACTTGGTAAAATGCTTTCCAGTTTTATCTGTGTTTTTGTAAGTTACAGTGTTTCTCTTTTTTAGTGTTGCATAATGTTTCATTGTGTGTATATAACCATGTTTTCTCAGACACTCATCTACTGATGGATACTTGCATTGATTTCATTTCTTAGCTGTTATGAATAGTACTGTAATAAACATGGGAGTAGAGAGCAGCGCCTGTGGCTCAGTGAGTAGGGCACTGGCCCCAGATACCGAGGGTGGCAGTTTAAACCCGGCCCCGGTCAAACTGCAACAAAAATAGCTGTGTGTTGTGAGCGCCTGTAGTCCCAGCTACTCAGGAGGTTGAGGCAAGAGAATCCCCTAAGCCCAAGAGCTGGAGATTGCTGTGAGATGTGAAGCCACAACACGCTATTCAGGGTGACAAAGTGAGACTTTGTCTCTAAAAAAAAGCAAAAAACAAAAAAACAAAACAAAAAAAAACATGGTAGCAGAGACCTGTCTTCAACATATGTTTTCAAGCCTTTTGGGTAAATGCCCAGCAGTGGGATTGCTGGGTCACGTATTTTATTTTTATGACTGATTGTAAGATATTCTCTTTTTCACTGGTTTTGAAAAACTTCAGTCTGATTTGCCTTGCTGTGGTTTTCTTCCATGGCAGAGCATCATTGAGCTTTTTGGTATGTGGGGTTATGGGGTTTGTCAAATTTTGAAAAACGTTGTTCTTTACTTTTCACATGTTCTGTTTTCATGTCTTTGCCTTCTTTGGCTATTTCAAGTCTGTGTAGCTTATTAGTCTGGAAGGTGTCCCATGAATCACCAGTGCTCTTTTTATAATTATTCATTTTTCTCTATGTTTCATTTTAGATAGTTTCTCTTGCTATGTCTGTAAATTTACTATTAACACTTTTCCCCACCCAGGTCTAATCTGTCATCCCATCCAGTGTACTTTTCAGTTCAAACGTTATAGCTTTTATTTATTTAAATTCAGGATGGGCCTTTAAAAATATCTTTTATGTTGGGCAGCGCCTATGGCTCAGTGAGTAGGACACCGACCCCATATACCAAGGGTGGTGGGTTTGACCCTGGCCCCGGCCAAACTGCGACACAAAAATAGCCAGGCATTGTTGCGGGCACCTGTAATCCCAGCTACTCTTACTGAAACAAGAGAATCACCTAAGCCCAAGAGCTGGAGTACGCTGTGAGCTGTGATGCCACGGCTCTATACCAAGGGCGAGAAAGTGACACTCTGTCTCAAAAAAATATACATCCTTTATGTCTCCTCTTAACTCTTTGAACACGTGCGATATAGTAATAACTGTTTTAAATGTCCTTGTGTGCTAATTCTCACATCCAAGTGGATTCTGAGTGGGTTTGATTAATTTTTCTCCCCATTATATTGCTTGATTGCTCCGTGATGTGCTGCATAATCTTTAATCAGAAACCAGACTTTTTGTATTTTTACGTTGTTGGTTTCTTGATGTTATTGTATTTCTATACATTTTCCTGAGATTTGTTTCTGGATGTTAAATTTCTTAGAAACAGTTTGATAACAGTGTTTGTTAGGCTGGATCAAAATAGCATTTATCTTAGGGTCGATTATTCTTGCTGCGAAGGTGACACCCTTCTGGAGACTCTGCGCTGTCTCATGAAGTATGAGATTCTCCACTCTGATTGCTGGGAATGGGAACTGCTCCCTGGGCTTTGAGAGCACCTTACCAACTGCAGTGCTGATAGGCGACTCTTCCTCCCTTTGATGGTTCCTTTGCTAATGTGTGTGTTTCGTGTTCTGTTGAATCACGGAATCCTTTGCAGATTTCCATGGTCCATGTTTATTGCTGCTCTCTCCTCTCTGGCACTTGGGGTGCAGGCTGGAGCCATCGTGGTCTCTCCGTATTTCAGCTTTGTCTCTTCAGCTCAGGACCTCTGTTGCAGCTCCCCTTTCTAGAACCTCTCCAGAGTCAGCACCTGGGGTCATGGTGGGGCTCACCCCATTCTCTCTCCTTCCCTTAAGGATCATGGTCCTCCATCGCCTCACATGCAATATCTTGAAAATTGTTTCCCACATTTTGCCTGTTTTTCAGGTGGGAAGGCCAATGTTGTTTCTGTTTTTATATTTTGATGAGAGACAGAAAAGTTAAAGGCTTGATTTTTTTTTTAAAAGATACATTTTATTATTAAAGTCCAAACATATCTAGAAAAATGTAAAATGTTAAGTGTGCAGCTCAGTGAATTATCCCATGATCGCAGACATGTAGCCACCATCCAGGGAACCATGAAGGACATTGCCGTTATGTGGGACCTCTCCTTCTTACTCCTTCCTGAACAAAACAGAGAAAAACAGGTCAAAACGAAAACATACTCTGAGTTATGAGAGCAAGACTTCATAAAATTTAATATAAATGCAATCTCTATAAATACATCCTTTTTGTGTCTCCCTTCTTTGCTCGGCACTCTCGGTGTGGTTTTAATCCATGTGGTTTCATATAGAAGTAGTCGTGTATTTTCACTATTGGGTTTTACTGTATAAATATGCCATGGTTTGTTTATTTCTGAATTGAGAGACATTCGGATTGTTTCCAGTTCTTCATTGCCAGAAATGATAATTCTTTACAGATTTGGGCAACTGAGATTGATCACACACACACAATTTTGGATATTCAGTTTGGAACAGAATTGTTAGTACCCAGGATGACAATGTTAAATTTTAGTCAACTATTATAGAGTTTAACATATAATAAACATATAATAAGGCAAGGACATGAAAACAGAACATGTGAAAAATAAAATATTTAACAAGCTATTTTATAGAGTGGCTTCAAGAATTCACCTTTCTCCTCTACTCAGAAGCAGTGTTATAGCAGGCAGGGCTGCTCCAACCTCAGGCTGTTCCTGTCAGCTTTGAAGTGTGCGTGTTGAGGTGTGCATCCCAGTGCTCACGGAGTTTGAATTTTAGCTGCACGTCCCTGAGCATAGGGATATCAGTCACGATGTTAGGTATTCATTGGCCTTTTGACTATTTTCTTTTTTGATGCCTGTTCCATTATGGTTAGTGACCATGACAAAAGAGAATCTTGCCTACCCTCAGTTTATGAAAATATACTTCTCTGCTACGTTTGAGAAATTTCATGTTTTGTCCATTACATTTAGAAGGTCAATGCACTTGAAGTTAGTTTCGTGCATATTCAAAAGTAGGAGTGAATTTTATTTTTTAATACATATATATTTATAATTAGCTCAATGTCATCTTTTGAAAAAATCCTTCATTGCTATTTTGCCTTCTCTAGCAAGCATTGTCCTTGGCATCAACTAAGTATCAAGTGTGTCTCTTTCTAAGCCCTTTTTTATTCCACGGTCTGTTTATCTCTCTGTGCACCAATACATTGCTCTAGCCTTACAATCAATCTTAATATCTAGTAGAGTAAGTCTCCTGCGTCTTCTTAATGCTAATGGATTACAACCAAGTTAATTATTTTCTATGAAAGCATCTCACACATTATATAGCACTTGTTAAAGATAACCATGTATTCACATATTAACAAACTTTTTAATTGCTTCCTGTTAAAAATAATTTTCCTAAACTTTAGAAGTTTTATCTTTGTTTCCTTTCTCATCAAAAATATATCAGCACAATATTTGAGCATTAAAAATTGAAGAACTATCTTTGTCTCATATTGCTCATGGCAAATAAGTAATTAATTTTCTCAACCATTTTTTGCTTTGGCAATTATTATTAACATAACTTGTTATTAGAGTATGCATAAGAAATACCTATTTATTTAAATTCTTTTTTGTGGGTTTAAAAAGTCTACCTTTTTTTTTTTTTTGCAGTTTCTGGCCAGGGCTGGGTTTGAACCCACAACCTCCGGCATAGGGGGCCGGTGCCCTACTCCTTTGAGCCACAGGCACCACCCTACCATTTTATAACTAAATGCACTTTAAATTCTGAATCTTTGGCAATAAGATACATATTAGGAAGATGAGTAAATCTTTTAGATGACTTCTCCAGTTGCTGTAGGAGCAGGATGATAGCCATCTCCACACCTCCACACAAATAAGCCTGTCCGTGGATTTATGTGTTCACATTATTATATTGAAGCGGCTTAGACACAATTCAGTGACTTTGTTCTCAGTCACTGACATTATCCACTGAGTTCATAAAAATGCCAGCTATAGAAAGTGGAGTGCCAGATACCTAAAAAAGACAGACAGGGCGGAGGCCAAGTCACCGTAGGCCCTTAAAACTCTGCCTGATAAGAATCTGTGCTCACTCCTTGTGCGTGAGTTAAGTTATAGTGAAATAGGAGATATTAGGTAAAAGCATAGCTGACAAATTCTAAAACAGAATGTCTAAAAGATGAGAAGACCCACGGTGTGTGCTGAGCAGGGAAGCAAACACACTCACTATGAATGTACAGGAGACTTTGAGTATTCTCCTTACAAACACAAACTCGTCCTGCCTTCAAATCAAGCTATATGTTATACTATGGTGATTGTCTTAGTCTCTCAACCTTTGGGGTGTTTGTTATTTTAACCTGAATCTACCTGAATATCTTGGGCTGGAGCCTCACGCTGTGACCTACCTGTGTCTCTGGGGGATTCCTGGCTTTGTCACTTACCTGGAGAGATGCTGCCAGATTCCTACATATTACACAGGTTGTTGCTAACCATTTCTCCAAGTCATTCGTCCAAACTATTAATATTATAGTTGAATATGCTTGAAATATTATTCATCATTTAAGAATAAAAATAAACTAGATAGGAAACCAAGTATACACAGGAAGATTTATAAATGGGGACAAGCTATATTTGGGGCTATAAAAGTCAAGAACGACCAAATATGATCCCAGAGACATAATTGTGACCACTGTCTTCTCATACTTAGAAAATACAGCTATTTTTATCCTGTCTACACTAGAGTTTCAAATAAGACTATATAACGAAAATCATTTTTCCAACCCAAGTGAGAATAGCCCGCATCACAAAGTCCCAAAGCTGCAGATGCTGGTGTGGATGGGGAGAGAAGGGACACTTACACTGTTGGTGGGACTGCACACTCATACAGCCTTTTCGGGGAATCCTCAAAGAACATCCATTTGACCCTGCAGATTACTAGGCATCTACCCAGAAGAAAAAAAAATCATTTTATGATAAGGACATTTACATTAAAATGTTTATTTCAGCTTAATTGACAATCACCAAGATGTGGAAGCAAGTGCCATCAACCCACGAATGGATTAACAAACTGTGGTCTATGGATGTAGACTGTGGACTACTATTCAGCCATAAAAAAATGGAGACTTACGTCTTTTGTATTAGCCTGGATAGAATTGGAGAATATTCTCTTTAGTAAAGTGTCACAAGAATGGCAAAGCAAGTATCCAATAGACTTAATACTCATATGAAGCCAGTAGTTGAGCTAATACACTCCCATACAGAGAAAAACTCAGTTTAATTCAAGTTGGGGGAAGGGGCGGACGACTGAGGGGGATGGATGTGCTCCCACCGGATGGGCCCCACGTAAGGGTACATGGCACACCTTCTGGGTGGGGGACACAACTACAACAGGGACCTTACCTAACAGACGCAAAGATTTGTAACCTAATTGTTTGTACCCTCATCTAAATTTTTAAATAAAAAAAAATTAAAAAATTAAGAGAAAATAATTTTTCCTTAAAGAAATGTATGTCTTACTTTGTTAATGATGTCATGTATATATGTAACTTGTTTAAGATTAAATATTTTATTTGCATGGTATGGAAGTAAAGATAATTAATCACAGAGCAAGCCGAGAATTAATTTTAATCATGCAATCTTAAAATGGCTAAGCAGATGCTCGTGTTTTTGTTTCTCTAGGAGTAAACAAGGATTCTATTTTTCATTTTTAAAGGTGCTGATCATCTTATTTTCCTGTAAAATCACATCCACGACTTTGAGGCTATTCTAAGCTTGGAAAATTACTCACAGAGTAATTTGAATATATAAAACCTTATTAAGAAACAGTTTATATATCAGTGTTTTTTTGTATTTGAACATAGTACTCTTTTTAATTAAAATTGATTTACACAAGATGTGATCATAAAAGAAACTTGCCCAGAGTTTAATGGAATTTAAAAGGAGCAGATAGGCGTAGAAAGGGGAAAATTGGGGCATCATTTATAAGAAAAAGTTTCACAAGAAAAAAATCATATTTTAATACAGAAAATATAAAACAACTTTCAATCACAATTCTTTAATGCATATAGCCTTTATAAGTATTACATGATTATAAAATTATGATTTGTTTTCTTATTTTGGCATCCTTGGCATGGATCAGCACTGGTCTCTGAACCAGTGTGGGGGTTATCAATGCTATAGGTAAAATTTTTTCATTTGGTAGCAGAGTCTGTACAAACTTGATCATTTTTAGGGAAACAATACTGTGTGCTGACTCAGTTATGTGTCTGGAGTGCTCGGGCGTTCTAAACCCAGTTAACTAGGATGTGTTTATTCAATGGCAGCCTGTACTAGGTGGTGGAAATAGAAGCATGATGTGAATTCTGCTCTCCAGGAATGTGGCCGTTCAGCCGGGGGTGTGCGGCTGATTCTGTCCATGCCCCTCCATCCGGGTGTGGCGCTGCCATTTCTGGACACACAGTCCCAGCTTCCAACAGAAGCCTGAAGGCTACCCTGTTAGGGCCTGGCGGAAGTGGCAGGGGACCTGACCTCCTTTACTGGGAGCGGCAAACCAAAGAACGATGGGATTCAGCAGATGAATAGCCTCAGCCAGGAGGAACTCTGAGGAGTGCTTCACACTTCCCTAGGTCTCTCCAGGAATCCTATCCAGGGTTCCCCTCTAACGACACATCTTTTATTTTTTGTTCCTTTTCCCTGTCTCAGTTCTCTGCTAGTGCTGCTGTTTTCTGGGATCTCCCAAGAAACTCCTCATATCAATACTTTACTCTTTGTCTCAAAATTTGGTTTATAAGAAAGAAATGCAACACAGGGCTATCATAAATTATGTTGTGAATATGAAAACAAAACCAAAAAGCGCCAGCTACAGTAAAACATCTCATTAAGTGGTGCTTAATTTGGTTAAATTTAAAATTGAAAAAAAAGTTGACAGCAGGGGAGATCTAGGTTAGTGCCTCCGTGTTGTTCCTTAATAGCTGTGTGACTTGGACAAGTCAATTATTTTTGTCTAAATACATTTTTGAATGTATCTTATAAACTGTAATTCACTAATATAAGCTATTCATGCCATCAAAATCATTGCAGCCTTGTTCTGGTGCCAGATACTCATTTACACTAAAAATACTATGAAATTACGTATGTTGTGGTTTTTGTCCATCTTGGCCTTTTTCTAACATGATACTGATTTTCTTCAAATACCCAGTAACCTTGTTTACCACATAGATTTAGGATTATGATAGATGATAGACTGGGGTGATGAGCGCGTGAGGCTCCCCCATGCAGCGTGACGATGGCCGTGCCTGTCCTGTGGGTCCTTCCCGTGAGGAGGTCCTTTGCACCAGGGAGACTGTGGGTTTGGTGGGAGTGAGCAGGATAGACTGCAGGCAGGGGCTGGAGGTTGCACGGTGGAGGAGCAGGTTGGTATTGGGTGCACTTTCCCAATTATCATTTAACTGGAATGTTTTGGCCTCATTTGCTCCTGGACAGGCCATTTGTTCCTGCCTTACCCTGTTTTTAATCGCTGGAATTTCAGATAAAGAAGGAACTTTGGTTCAGCCTTCCTATTTTGCCTGTCAAGAAACTGAGTCAGTCCTAGAGAGATGAAGGAATGACAGAAGCTCAGAGAACAAATGATAGTAAAGCAGTGTCTGAAAGTGAGGAACTCTTGATTGTGAATCCTAATTTTTTGATGATCTCAAGATGTCAACTCTATTTGGAAAGTGTATTATATTGTCATTCAGATATAGCTTCCAGTGGTAGCTTGACGATAGCAGGATTATTGCTCAGAGGGCATTAGCTATCATTAAAGTTATTTAAGGGGTGAAATTTTCTGTTCAAGATGAAGAGATATTAAGATGTATTTGACTAGGGGATGAAGAGGTTGGACATCACTCTTGCTGTAGACCAGCTGTTTATCACCCTGAGGGAATCCCTCAAGGAAATGCATAGACAGAGGGTAAGTGACCAACCAAAACCAAAATATTTAGCTGGGATAGTAGCTTTCTGGAAGGCATTGTTGGCATGCTTGAAGCCTACATTTTAGAAAAGAGAACACAGGAGCAACAACATCTATTTCTATTCTAAACTCTGAATACATAGCCAGGGGATTTTCACACTCTTTTGTTGAATGCATTTTCAACTTTATGCCAAGTCATCTCATTCTCAGGCAGCCTTATGTAATCTTTACCTTGAAGAACTTCAAAAAGGACAATTTAATGAACTTTCCACTGCTTGGTCTGTCTTCCCACCTACAGGTGAGACTAATTTTCTACTTGGTGTGCGGAAGTTAAAAAGAGTTTGGGGAATAAGAAAACTTCTTCTGTTTGCATTTGAAAATGAAACTAATTCAAGGCACTTCTGCAAATTGTAAGTGGATGCTCTTGGTAGACACTGTGAAAATGTCTCTAATACCACGGGGGAATAACCTCAGCTCTTCTTCCCGAAAATTTAATTCAGTTGTCAATTCAATTCTTTGAATTGCCCATATTTAACTTAAAAATAAATTAACTTAATTAAATTTGAATTAACTTTTACCATATTATTATAGTTAAATATAGTTAAAACTTAGTTGCTGCTAATAAGATGTGTGAAGAAAAAGTCAGAGACCTCTGATGGGCCACTGTGGTCTAGAAACTGGCTCCCAAAATCACAGCATCAGAATATCTATTTTAGTTAAGTATTTTACACAGTGTCAATTTTTGGATGACACATGACCAAAATATCTTAAAGATAATGGTTTATATACTAGAGTATCCAGTTATTACATTGTACAAGGACATATATCCTGTAAGACTACTGTTATTTGACATTTATTAAGGAAATCTCCCTTCCTTTTGGGAAGTATACTCAGAATCCCACATTGTGGAATAAGGAAGGAGGAAATAGAGATTTTTTAAAAAAGAGATATTTCTATCAGGCTATGATAACTAGAAAAATCATTTTTCATGCTAGAAATATGTGTAATTAATAACAAATATTGGTCCTTGAGAGTTGAATCCCCTTTTCTTTTATTTTTTATTTTTTTTTTTTTTGAGACAGAGCCTCAAGCTACCCCCCTGGGTAGAGTGCCATGGCATCACAGCTCATAGCAACCTCCAACTCCTGGGCTCAAATGAGTCTCCTGCCTCCGCCTCCCAAGTAGCTGGGACCACAGGCGCCCGCCACAACGCCTGGCCATTCTTTGGTTGCAGCCATCATTGTTGTTTGGTGGGCCCAGGCTGGGGATTCGAACCCGCCACCTTAGGTGTACATGGCTGGCGCCCTAGCCGATTGAGCCACAGGTGCTGAGCCTTTTTTTTTTTTTTATTGAATGGTAACTATGTACATTAATGCACTTCTGGGGTACAGTGTGGTGTTTTCACAGACAATCTGAAACACTTCCATCAAACTGGTTAACATAGCCTTCATGTAATTTTCTTAGTTATTGTGTTAAAACATTCATATTCTACTCATAGAAAGATTCACTTGTACCCTTGTAAGATGAACCACAGAAGTGAACCCTTGAATCCCCCTCCCTCCATCCACTCCTCCCTCCTTCCCGCCTCCCCGTATCCTTAGGTTGTTATTAGGTTATAGCTTTCATATAAAAAGGTTTAAATTAATTTCATAATAGAGATGTGTACATTGGATACTTTTTCTTCCATTCCTGTGATACTTTGCTAAGAAGAACATTTTCCAGCTCCATGGAGCTGGAATCCCCTTTTCACAAAGAGAATGTACCCTGTGGAATCTTCTGACATGTTTTTGGACTGTGTTTATATTAGGGAGAGAAATGAAATACTCCAAATATTAATTGCTTTTTCCTGGTCTCTCACCTTGTTGACCGGTGCTTCTCAACCTTCCTAATGCCGCGACCCTTTAATACAGTTCCTCACGTTGTGGTGACCCCCAACCATAAAATTATTTTCGCTACAACACGAGGAACTATTATTAAAGGGTCACAGCATTAGGAAGGTTGAGAACCTTTGTTGACTATGATTACCTTCAGAATGTTGTGATTTTCTTAAGCAGAATAAAAATTTCATTTTCTATGGTTGCATTCTAGTCATATTTATTTACTTTGGAGATTGTACCTTATGATCCAGAATCAACATGTGGAGCTTGGCGTCAGAGCGCTTGGACTCATGTCCTCCTTGTGTTTCTTGCTAATTGCGTCTGCCTCCTTTTTCTCATCTTCAAAATATAAATAAGATAAAGGGGTTTGTGGTGAAAAAGGGTAATGTATGCAAAAATAATAAAACTTACTCTTGGCACATAATGGGCACTCAGTAAAATGCTGGTTGAATATAACTTCCAGCTGATCACTCTTGCAGGGTGCGGAGGACATCTTGTCTTCCTTGAATGAATTTATGAAACTCCTCTTGATAGAGTCACCATCTCAGATGCAGCCACTTTCATGTCACCCCAATTCCTTAGACAGTGTTTCCTGTATAGGCGTCTAAGCACAAACAAATATATTGAATATTCTTTACTACAATTAGGAAGAACAGTATTTTCTGCCTTTGTCCCTAAGTTGTAGGTGTGTCCTCTTCTTTTGGAGGTTACAGTGGTCATGTGCTAGAGGTGATGTCTGGTGTTGGACGAGAGCCAGTGGTCAGTCTTCTCCGTTCTCCATTAGTAACTTCACAGTAATAGTTGAAACTGACTCGGCTGGGAGTATTCACACCAGGGAAACCAGTGAATGCTACAAACCAGGATTCCCAATGCACAGAAATTCTGCCATATTGCACCTGCACCGGGGGACCTCAATAATAACAGAGGAGGAGTGTGAGGAGGCAGGAGTGTTAGGAGGCGGTGCACTGCTCTCACACGCCTTGAATTCCACTAACAGTCGCTGTGCAGAGATAACTAAATGGCTGAGCGTAAGTGCGAGAGAGCAAGGGAATGTGGGCAGCAGAGGCTGTTGGGTGAAACCACTCCAGGGAGAGTGGTTAGATATCAAATTCAATAATTTCTAGTTATAGATTTTAACTGGTTTTGAGAAAGTGATTTTCTAATATTAAGTCATGACTATTCACAGCTGCTCTTTGGATGAAGATGGCTGGTCACATAAGCTACACTGATGAGCTGAGTTCACTGGGGTGATAGTTCCCAAAGAACAGAAAACTTCCTGAGAAATAAAAGTGAGAGGCAATAAGTCTGCAAATTTGGCCAAATAAAGAAACTAAACTTTAGAAGAAGGAGCTTCTGGGGCAGAAGCAATAGATTTGCTCCCTAGCTTTGACCATCATCTCAGCTCTGCCTCAGCTTATATTGATGATTCTCAGGAATGAGAATAAAACTATAAATAGAAACCAGTAAAAGCCTCTGTTTTGTATCAAACCCCTGAAATACTGGAGGCACACACTGGAGGGCTTGGATTCCTGCTCAGGGAGCATAACGCAGAGGAGAAGAGAATTCTTCCTGCTTTGCCTCATTCCTGTGCAATATTTCTTAGCCTGTTATGAATGTAATAAACCCTTTGTCTACAATAATATTCATGTAGATATAATTAGATACATATTCTACATATGAATTCTGGAAGCTGATGTAGTCTCATGTACCAAGCACCTACTAGTGTTCTAGGGGAGCCAAGAGTCCCGATATAGGGAGAATCATGTCAGTGAAAGGAAATATAGTCAGGACCTCCAGCCCAGGGAGGGGTGCAGGTGGGGAGAGGTAGGAATCAGTGAAATTAGCCACGGCTCATGGGAAATAGGTCTTTTATGACCACAGACAGAGGGATACCTGTGTATTTCTTTTATTTAAAAAATTATCTTTAAAAACTGACAGGTAAAATTGTAAGTATTTACGAAGTACCACGTGTTTTGAAGTATACATAACACACCCTGTGGAATGACCATATGCACCATCTCACATGATCACCATTTCCCTGGAGAGAATTCTTTACCTCTACTCTCTCAGCATCTTTCAAGAATACAATATAATGTTGACTCTAGTTGTATCTCTGGAAATTATTGTTTATTTTCACTAAAATCTCGTATCTTTGACCAACATCTCCCCACCCGCCTTGCCCTTCCACCCAGCTCACCCTGGCTCTCCGTAATCACCATTCTTCTCTGTCCTTCTGTGAGATCAATTTCTTTAAATTCCACGAGTGACTGAGGTCATGCGGCAGGTCTATGTCTGGCATGTGTCACTTAACATGATGTCCCCAGGCTCATCCACTTTGTTGGAAATGACAGGATTCCCTTCCATCCTATGACTGAATAGTGCTCCACTGTGTGTATCGACCACATCTTCCTCATCCCTTCGTCCAGGAGCAGACACTTGAGCTGTGTCCGCAGCTTAGCTACTGTGAAGGATGCTGCAGTAAATACGGGAGTGAGGCTTTATCTTTGACCGACTGATTTCACTTCCTTTGCTTACATACTCAGTAGTGGGACGCAGATGAGATGTGACTTGTGTTTGTGTTTGAGGCGTCTCCTCCTGTCTTCTGTAAAGCCGTGCCCCTTTACATTCCCATCAACAGTGTGAAGGGTGCCCGTTTCTCCACGTCCTCACCAACACCCGTCTTGTCTATTTGATAATGGCCCTTCTAGCGGGAGTGAGGTGACAATATCTTCTCAGCACTGTAGAACCACGTGAAATCTCCATGGAGGTGCTGCTTTGGGGGGTGAGATTGTGAGAAACAGCAGAACTTACGCTGTTATGGACTCTCAACTGTTTTTATTCTCAAAGAGTAAAATTTGAACAGGAAACTCTACAGAGACCTATGGTACTAAATTCAGATGAGCAAATGAGTTACTATCCATGATAGGTTAGATCAATAGCTGGTGTGTATCTCAGTGTCAGTTGCCATATCATGACTATTATTACTGTTCTATTTTTAGGACTACCATCACCTTATTTAATTGTACTTTAAAATTACATTCAGGATTCTGTTTATAGGAAAAAATAAAGGCTCAGTGCCTGTGGCTCAATTGGCTAAGGTGCCAGCCATGTACACCTATGGTGGCAGGTTTGAATTCCCAGCCCAGGCCTGCCAAACAACAATGATGGCTGCAACCAAAAAATGGCCGGGCGTTGTGGCGGGCGCCTGTGGTCCCAGCTGCTTGGGAGGCTGAGGCAGGAGACTGGCTTGAACCCAGGAGTTGGAGGTTGCTATGAGCTGTGATGCCATGGCATTCTACCCAGGGGGATAGCTTGAGGCTCTGTCTCAAAAAAAAAAAAAAAAAAAAGAAAAAGAAAGAAAGAAAAAATAAACATGTTATGCAGAGTCTTTTTAGGGCACTGAGCATGGGCTAGAAAGAACAATGTTAATAAGGAAATTAGTGCAGCGACATAGAAGTCGGTTTGCTTTATGAAAATATAGAGTAGAAAAAAATGATGTGAATTGTATATTCAGTTCTTTAAATCCAACATCCCACAGTATCTGTATGATAGTTAGCTTCTTAAGAAAATATTTAAGCTTTCATTAACTAAGCTGGAAATTTTAGGAAAATTTAGAAAATACAGACATTATTCTGCCCTCAGTGGACGAGAACAGGCATTAACAGGAGGTCTACACTGCTAGACGCGGAGTGTGGAACTACACGGGGGAGGCTTATCTCAATCTTCCTGAATAAATGATGCCTCTAAGGTAGTGAATGCATTTTCTCCACAAATGTTACTCATATGTGTTAAATGTCAAGGAAATTTCAAAAGCCATCGCACAACATGAAGGCACTCCTGCTTTACTGGAATGCTTAGGAAAGTATTCTAACATTAAATCATTAATGGTAGATGCCACACTCCTGAAAGGGCACTTGGGTACACCTTGCACCATCAAAGGTTGTGTCATGACAAAGAGGGAAAGAAAAATATGATAAACTTTTTTTTTAAGTGATAAGCATGTTACTTCATGTCTGAAAGATAAAATTGGCCGCTGGTTCTGTGTGCTCATCCTCCAAAGAATACCATGGTGTGTGTGTGTGTGTGTGTGTATTTAAAGTTTGACAAAAAGAACAAATTAAAAACAGAAAATGAGAATCAAAAATTTAAACTATGGAGGGATGATACATAAAAAAAAACCTTGAAAGTGAAATTGGAATGAAAAGGAGTAGAACAAAGTAACTGAAGTCAAGAAGTGTTACAGGACCGGTGGTGATGTTAACATGCCCATGATGGACGTCGTATGTTTATACACTCAGGGTAATGAAGAGAGGGGGTCGCCTGTCCTTTCTTTCTCATATTGTAATTTGGGATTTTGAAAACATTCTCACATTTATTAGAAATGTAAAAAAATACAAAGTTATTTTCCTTTCATAATTCAATGATTATAAATAAAAAGCACAGATACATTGACTTTGACTGCGTGAACTTACAACATTTTATTTTGCTGTCTTAATTAAGTGTATATCTGAATTCACCTTTTAGGACAGCTTATCCTAAGGTGGCAAGATCCTTACTTGCAGTAGGGAAGATCTTTCATCTGCTTTGGTTTTGTGTTTTTGGAAAATGACTTAATCTTTTAAGATGGAATCTTTTCCGTCTATGTAATCACCCATAGATGGCTGGGTTACAGCGGCAGCTTGTGAAGGAGTCCGTTGAGGGAGGGAGTCTTCCAGCAACTGCTGAGTTCAGCTATTCCGGGTAATTGGAGGGAGTCATGGCTCTCTTGTCCTGACCCTTTAGAATCAGTGAACCAGCATAAATGCCAATGCACTGTTTCCAACAGGAGAGGGGAAGAGAACTCCGAGCCTTCTTTAATGCATGCAGGGAGCAGATAGACACGCAGGGGTGGCTGATCTCACTGACTCCGGTTTTATTATCTCTCATAGGGCTGGGAGGAAATCACTCAAGCTGTTCTCTTGAGAAAGCTGGCCCAGTTCAGGTTGGCATTGACCCATTTAGGGAAGCCCTGGCAGTTATTAGAGGGGAAAAAGATGTGGGGAAAGTTAAGATGTAGGTAAGTTGCCTTTGGTGTTATGATATTTCCATTTGAAATGCCTTCAGTCACCAATTTGCCGAATTTTTCCTTAGGAGTCCAGAAGTCTTATTTCTTCCTTCCAGCAATTCTTTCCTTCCTGTAAACATCCAATAAATATGGCTGGTTCTATAGCAGAAATGTGCAAACTGCCTAGGTGAAGTGGGAGGGGGAAGAGGGTAATTGTCTCTGCACGTTGAGCCTTTCCAGAAAATGGACGGTTGATTTATCTGAAAAGCTGGCTGGAAATGTGCTGGTTGACCTCCTGGGGGATTGTGTATTACAGGACAAGAGAGCAGCCTCAACAGAAGTGCAGAGACACGAAACTCTCTCTGGGTAGATGGCATCACGAGGAATGTGTCTAAATGAGCTAAGAGATGAAGGTCTATCCAACTTCCCCCCTCTCCTGCAGGTGTGGGGTAGATCTAACAGTGCGATGTTCAGCCATTGCCCCAAGAAGAGATGTTGACTTATTCAAAAGAGACTGTGCCACAGCTTAAGAATAATAAAATCTCAAGTTGGATCCAAGTGCCTGGGGCCAGGAGCAAGGAATAATAACCACAAGTCCGAGAGCTAGATAACCAGCGGAGACCACCTGACTGAATGAACACAGGGATGAAGGGAGCACGTCCGGGATGCTGCAGACCCTCTCTGCCCCTCAGAATGACTGCACGTCTCCCTGCTGCCTGGATGCTCTTCTATAATAATTCTGACTCCAGCCTGTTCACTGTCAAGGAGACACTTTCCCTAAATCCTCGTCAAAGTCAGGTTCTCATGAAGGCACTGAAGACCTGCATTGTGCAGGGGGAGTAGGGAACTTACCGGTTTTTAGATTAGTTTAGGAGGTGGGATGTGTAGGATTTGATGTGAGAAATTGAGAAGCAGGGCAGGGTATATAATTCAGGGGTTCTAGTGCAAAATGAAAACACAAGGCACAGCGTTTACAAATTATGAAGTAGTTAGAGGAGGGCGAGGTCCTTCTGTGAATAGATCCTGAGTGAGTCCACAAGGCATCCTCCCTGAAGCTGGAACCGATGGAGGAGAGAGGCGAGTTGGGGAGGACTCTGACGGTGACTGCTTAGATGGTGGCAGGTACACTTTGTGGGAAGAGGTGACTTGCAGAGAGAAGCAGAGCGGGGCAAACCTTGCAAATGTTGATCAGCTACTTGGAGGACACTGATCACGTGTTCAGTGGACCACTGATCGTCTCACTGTGAAGAATCGCCTTTATTTTGCTCATTAACCAGCTGCTTTATCACAGACCCTGCACCCACTAGGACTGGTAAGTTCTGTATTTTAGAATAGAACAAAATTTTAAGCAAAAAAGAATAATTGAGGCTGCTTAAAAGCGTGGGATGAAAGGCTTTTGCCTCCCCCAAATGACAGTGTCTGCTGTCCTAAGCCCTGGGAAGGGAGGGACCGAGTTGTCTATTTTAGTATTTTGTGCTCTGTGAACAGTCCCTGGCCGCCCAAGCTGTACCCTGGGGACTTGGCAGGGATAACAAATCTTCCAGAGGTGTCTTACTTATCCCCCCCCACCCCCAATCCCACCCTAGGGATTTCTATTTATGTTTACCTTCTGCAGGGCTGTTGTTGACTCCCTTTGAGAAAGCCATTTATTTACATGATAGCTGTAATGGTATCTATTTCTGAAATTCCATGAAAGCCAATTATGAGTCCTGCACTGTAAAGCCATCCTACGCAGCCCAGGTCCCCGTCCTGATTTCTGACACAGGCCTTTGTGAGAGAAAGGTGACTGGTGTTCAGCTATTGTGTTAAGTCTATTGAAAGATGACACGGGTGATGGTGCCATTGAGTGCTCTCCCATGACTCATAGACGGGGTTGCCTAGTAACTAACCCAAAATAACATCGCTGAGGCACATCAAAGAGAGGCCTGGGCTGCTGCGAATCAGGGCGAAGGCGCCCCAGTCAGCGGCCAACTTTTCCTCTCATTCACGGTTTCAAATTGGAAATTTTGTGGCCTTTGGTCAGTGACCCATAGAGTGAATAAGAACTTCTGGGTAGAACATCAAATCTCGAGGCTTTCTCTTTTCTCATCGCTGACTGCAGTGCCGGTTTCTTTGAAAGTTTCATCTCATCATGAAAGATGTAGGGGTCGGGCTCAAACTAAATAGAGTAATAAACCAGCTCAGTCCTCAGAGCAGAACATGAGTTTATAATACTTTTTTCCCCCCAGGGTTTAAAATATGTTTGGGTTGTTTTTAAGTTTGTTTTAAAATTATGTAAGTAAAACGTGCTCACTCCTCACAAATTACATTTAATTTAAAAATCCCATGGCTAGATGTTCTTCAAGAAATATCTGCATGTGTGTGTGTGTGTGGGGGGGGTGTTTGTAAGTGAGCTCACTCAGTGCTACATTCGGTAAGCAGGTAAAATGAGAAAAGGCTGGAGGAAAGCACCCTGGCTTTGCAAGTGAGGTTACTGTCACTGGTGACCGTTGTCTGTGCTGCTTTGGTGGGTACTTGGGGTGGAAACCTGCTTTTACTAATACAGTGACCACACAGAGAGAGTGGGAGTGAATCTAGCAATTGTAGACTACTTTTTGATGGTGTTGGTGAAGAAGGCCTCACAGGATACAGACATAAGGAAGGCGTCACGTCTGAGCAGAACTTCTTCTAGTTATAAACTACAGAGAGAAATCAATACGGAAGAAGAGGATAAAAATAGAGGCAGAGAGGGACAAGAGCCGTCTACCAATGGATCCCAATCAGATGGGAAATACCGGGACAGTGGATAAAAAGTTCCAGATACGAATTCCATTGAAAATGGAAAACCAGTTCAAAGAAACCAGAAAAATAATTCATGAAATTAGAAAGGAAGTTTAGAAGAGAGATAGATGTATTTTGTAAAAAATGGAAATTCTGCAAATGAAAAATTCATTCAGGGAAATAAAAAAACAGTGGAATATTTTAAGAATAGACTAGAGGAAGAAAGAGAAGAATTTCAGAATGTGAAGACAACTCTTGCCAACAAACTAAGTAAAATATAAAGAAGAATAAAAAGGAAAAACAGAAAACAAACAAACAAAAAAATGAAAGTGGCAGCATGGAATCTTAGGTGTCCTTGAGGGTGAAGGAAGCAGGTTCTGGGAAAGCATCAAGGCGTGTAGTCACCAGACTGGCCTCGGCATGAAGGAGGGATTCCTGTGAACCAGGAGCCAGAAACATGAGGGCACTTACCAAAGGGATCGTCAGACTAACAGCAGATTTCTCACTAGAAACCCTCCAAGGCAGAAAGGAATGGGGTTTACCTTTAGTCTCCTTGAACAGAGTAACTTCCAACCAAAACTTTCTCATCCAGAAACGCTAAGTGTGGCCTTTCATACTTCTGGAGTTTACACTCTGAATCCCTCTCACCTGGAGCTGATGTGGCTTTTGGGTCTTGGATTTTCTTTTGTTTAGATGGAACTTTCTTCCCCCCTCGCTCTTAAGGGGGTGCCTGTCATACATGTTGCCTAAAGACCTTTGGCTTTGCTTGTGGGTAGACGGGATCCAGGCTCCACATGGAGGCATATCATGCAGAGGTCCTCAAACTGTGGCCCGCAGGCCACATGCAGCCCGCCTAGGACATTTATCCGGCCCACCGGGTGTTTTTGCTGCCACTGCCTGTCCTGCTTAGCAGCCGACTCATTCCGGGGCCCACATTCCGGCCCTCCAACAGTCTGAGGGACAGTGAACTGTCCCCCAGTTTAAAAAGTTTGAGGACCCCTGGCAGAGAGACCCTTCCTGGGGGGTTTCTCAGTTGCTAGTTATTCACAGACTGTCGTGGTGGTGAGCTGTGGTGCATTCTCTGTGTCTTCTTGACAAGAGGAAATGAAGGTCTTTGAAACCTTTTCTCTTGAACCAACCCAATGGTGTTCAGAATACAAACAATGTTGGGATGCCCAGCAGAGTCTCTTTATATGAGTCAGTAGGCAATGTTTGTGGGTGACAGTCAGCCACACCCCATGTGACTGAATCAGGAAATGCTGTACTGGACTGTAAAAGTGGCCCGGCCTCCCAGAAGGTGCTTGCAGCAAAGGGTCAGCTGCTGTGGTGTTTTGCAATCTGTGAGGGGCTCTAGTCAGTCAGGAGAAGCCCTTGAATGCCCCGGGTGGTGGGCATGGCCCTGGGACTCCCTGGAGACCTCTTCTCAGGCACCACCACAGCTGAGGCCAGGGGAAGAACGAGGCTGGGTGGGGCTGGCACAGATCAGCCTGTACTCAGGCTCCACAAAGGCGGGCACAGAGCTGTCTTGGCAGAAGTCAAGGGTCCGTTGCCAGGCTGCCAGGGGAAGCCCCCAGGGAGTGGCTGAACAGCCCCAGGAAGCCAAAAAATCGGCTTGTCAGGAGGGAGCGCCTGGGATTCCCAGTCTGGCAGGTGTAAGTCGGTTTCACTCCTCATTCTTCCTTCACCCTGCAGCAGACGAGACCTCCTTCTAGCCTCTGACCCTGGCCATAACCCAAACCAGCTGGCTTACCCACAATGGCACCACGGAGGGGAGAGCTTCCCTGCCCAGGATCCTGCCGTGCACCAAGGCACCTTCCCTGTGGCTTGGACCAAGGCTCCCTCTCCTGTCAGTTCTGCCTGCGTGGGCTCCTTGGTGTCTAAGATTAGTTTACAAATCTCTCTATGCCCTAAAGTAACAGAATCAAGTCCTGGGTGTGTCCTCTGATCCCCCGAGTTTAATCCTTGACTACACCAGGAGAAGCAAGCTGGTCCCAAGTTGCCCATGGAGCACTCAAGTAGGCTTAATGTCCCTCCACTTTGGGCTGTGCCCCCTGTTTTGCTGGAAAGCCTGGGAAGATGCACTAGGGAGGGCTGGTAGGCGGGGAGCCCACGGTCTGATTACCGGTGGGTCTGTTACAGGTCTTTAAAGAGAAAAGGTATGAACTCTCTGTGGGCGCCTGGGTGTGGTGGGCCAGCCAACAGAGGGGAAGAAGCAGCTTTTAGGAGCCCAGGCTGAATCATCTCTTAGAGCACCCATGCCACCATGCATGGGAGCCACCGCAGCTGCATCAGAGGTAGTGGGATGGGCAGGAAGAGAAGGAGGGCTGGCCCACTGGTCCCCCTGTCCCCGAGGGCTCCCCTAGGCTGCTGCACACTCCTCTCCCCTGAAGGCAGCCCGCCCAGAATGTCAAGCTCTGGGGTCATGCAATTCCCCTCGGCCATACCAGCCCCTTGCAACAACCACCGTCTGGGCAGGAGTTGAGAAATGTTTGTGTGTGGACCAGTGACAGGAAAGCTGAAAGGCATAAGGCCCTCTGGTAGACGCAGACACACAGTGGGCGGTAAAGCATTCCAGTAGCTCAGGTCTGTGTGAGTGGGTTGAGTTTCCAGGATCTGGAAGCCGAGCTCTCTGTTCTCAGGAAGCTCCCAGTTCATGGGTGGCAGCAGGTTTAGGCTCAGGAAGGTAGAGGAGCTCTCCAGCCGCCCTGGAGCCTGCAGTCTGCCAGAGCGGAGAGGGGAGAGAAAGCAAACGCCCACCTACCTTTTCGCGGGGCCTCAGATCCCTCAGGGCCAGATCCCACCAAAATACTCTTCCTTGTGCCCCAGGCTTCTTCCTATGGGATCCCCAGTAAGTTCCAACACTTTTGCCCAGATTTATACCTGGACTATGCTTTTCCTTTTTCTGAGATGATCTGGGGCCAGTGTCTCCAGTCAACTCTCTGGTCTTCCATCCTACTCCCATCTTTCTAAGGGAATTTTTAACATAGGAATGCATCCCATCCTTGGGGTAGAACACTCTAGAATTTCACACTAAAAGAACCATGTCTATATACAGTAAGCTCATTTTGAATAAAATAAATAACACTATTAACACTTTGTATTTATGAGCAAAGCAACAATAGCAATAAAATCAATCAATTTTGCTATATTAGAAACATTTATCCTGAAAGGGCCTCGACCAGTTCATCCAGAATTTTGTATGTATTTTCATCCCCTCGGCTGACTTTATTTTTTAACCAATGGAGTCAGTGAATGCTAAAAAAATAGAAGAAGTCATGGGACAAGAAAGTTACCTTTTTTCTTATGTGAGTTTTTTAACTGTAATTATAAATCGTGACTCAAATGACCTTGGTTATGGACCGAGTGCATCTGTTTTGTTTCCATGGCATAACGCCCACCTGCAGAGGAATCCTAGCATCATGTAACATGATGTACTCCTGCCTGCGCCTACCGCTCAACTGCCCTACTGCTCCCAGAAGTATTTATTTATTTATTCGGAATTAGAAGGAACTGGGAACAACATCAAAAGAAGAGAACTCTGTTACTTGTAATTATTCATCATCGTAGCCTCGCTAGGATTCATTTTTGTACAGAAACATTATAAATCCCCCTGGATCATATGTCAAAAGAAAAAGAAAAAAAATAGTTCTACCTATGAAGCACAGAAGTATCACTTTATTTTTAGATGAAGAAAATGAAGTAATTTCATTCAAACTCTTTCAAAAGCTTTATAGAGGACTCTCATTTTTGACCTACTACCAGGGCAAAACCCATATCCATTTCATTAAAAGCCATGGGCTTATTTATTTATGTCATTGGTGTAAAGTAAAATAAATGTCAAAATGTAATGGAAAGTGTCTTTTCCAGAGTGAGTGCTGAGTGCCTTCAAAGAAACTGTTGTGAGGTGGAGAATCATATCATCCAACCAAGCCTTGTCCCCTGGTGCTGGACATCTTAGCCAAAGGCAGTTAAGTTATTGGGTATAGGAGGCTTAGAAGAAAATACACATGAAACTGCAAAGTCTAGAAAGTATTGCTTTCTATTACATGTGGAATTTCGTGCTAGGTTCTAAGTAGACTACTGGTTCCTGAATTTAACTCATAGAAAGGGTGATTGAAGTCTTAGCTTCCTCTTTTGAGGCAGTTGTAGATAGTGGAGAAAAGGGTGTAGATTGGAATGCCAGATCCCTAGGTAAGCTTGCACATTTGAAAACCTTCTGTATGTCTCCTTAATTTCCTATGGAGCTGGGGATGATTCTGCGCATCCCACAGGGTAGGTAGTATAGAAGAATGATGTAGGGAAGGTGCTCGACATGTGGCCAGTTCTACGTAAATACTCAGTTCCCTGTACACTCTAAAATCACACTTATTATTTGAAAAAATGTATTGCTAACTATGAAATTGGGCTGTTTTTTTCTTTTCTTACTCTTTTTGAGGAGCTAATACAAAAGCTTTATATCTTCAAATATAACCCAAAGGAATAAAAAATCTTGCTTGATGAACCTTAGGGGCAAGTGTTGGGCTCAGACAAAGTAAGCTGTGGTCTGCACATCAGAATCTTCCTCCAGTGTGGGACACACTCTCTGGCCAACTTTCATGTGGTTTCCAAGTGAGTGAACTTTGCTCACACAGCAAGAGAATTTTAGCTATCACCACCATATACCATGGCTTGTATGGCACTCCCATAGAGCCAAGTGTTATAAATCTGTAGATTTTAGTTTTATTGACTATGGGGAATCTGAAACCAGAGGCATCCTATAAAGAACATTCCATGGACAAAGAGCTTTCTCTTTGTAAATTGCTTTATGCTATGTACCTAAGGGTCTGGATAGTTGTTGACAAGGACATTTGACTAGAAAGACTGCCTCCTTGTCTTTCTGTGAGGAGTCTCCTGCCGGTGAAGGGAGGGAAGGGCTCACAGCCATCTCCACTCTTTCTTCTCTGTATTTGTATGTGTATCTGTTTAATGACACTTAATACAGTGACCAGCTTGGAGATGGATCAGTTTCCTCTTATTCTTCTCTCATGTAAACTGCACGTAAACTTCTAGTAAGTGATCTTTGTGAAGTACCAGAAAAGGTGTTGAACAATAATTCAGGAACAGAAATCCTTGACTTTGCCCCAAGCTTGTGCATGTTAGTATGAACTCAGAAGGTTTTTTTGAGGATTAAATAAAAAAAAAATAATAGAATCTAAATATTTTTAATCATTTTTAATCTGTTAAACTAGAGTTATGCTTGTCCTGTGTATTCATAAAGATTTGAGGACATGTATATGAAATATACAGGAAAATCCTTAAAATAGTAGGAAAAATATTGGAAACATCCTTAAAAATAGAATGTATAAAAGTCTTACTCATTGTTCACATATCAGCTCAGTTATCAGGTCACTTTGATTTCCAGAGAGATATGTGCTAAATAAAAAATTACTTATTCTATAATGAAAAAAGCAATATAAGTTTCTTCTGCATATAAAACATGCTTCTTGCAAAGTATTTGAAGGGTACAGAAATATATAAAAGATAGTACAAATAATTTTTAATTTCATCCCTAGAGATAGCCTTGTTTAAAATATATAGTGTGTCTTTCTAGACTACTCTCTATACTTATGTACAGGTGTGTGCAGTCTCCCACTTTCTCTGCAGACTGTCTTATGTAAATATCATATTATCATTGCAAATTTTCAGCTTTCTTTTTCCCTCCTAAACAACACTTCATAGTCATCATTATGCGTCAATATAAATGTATCCACATTTACATTCTAATGGCCACCTACTCTAAATTTATATTACTAAGGAAACATAACCAGAATTCTACAATACAGTTTTCGAGAATAACTTCATATTGATTTGTGATATGTTCCTATGTATTGCAAACTGCATTTTCCTTTCTTTTCTTTCCTTTTTTTTTTTTTTTTTTTTGGAGTTTTTGACCAGGGCCAGGTTTGAACCCGCCACCTCTGGTATATGGGGCCAGTGCCTGACTCCTTTGAGCCATAGGCACGGCCAACAAACTGCATTTTCACTCTAGCAGTGTTAGGACACATTTTTTACCATAACTTATTGATGACAAAATTGCTTTGATATTACTTATACCTTTAGTATGTTTTACGTGCATAATAAAAATGGGTAATATTGAGAAGACTATATTGTTTTCCAAGAAGAAGGTCCTGTTTATATTTTCAATATACATACAATGAGGAAAAAGGAAACTAGAAAAGTTTAATATCTTTCACAAAGTCACACAATCTGTTAAATATGTGATTGAATCTAAAGGTAAATTTTGAATACTTTGCTAAATATCAAGAAAATCAGGGTTCTTCCAAAACTATATTGGGATAAAAAGTTAAATTTGAGTCCCTCCCTTTATCAGTCTCCAAGCACACTCTAGTGGGGACTGATAGCTTCTGATCCTCTTGGGAAAGAAGACTTCAGCCCCCATCTTTCTTCATAAATTAGCTAAGCTTGGGATCGAGAGGGACGGAGGAGCTCTTGCCAGGAAGGTAGACCTATTTACATTCAGTTTCCATGAGGGCTGCAGCTGCTTGTGTCCCAGCCAGTAAAGTGCCAGTGTTGGGCATCTAGTGGACCCCAACCTGAAACAGCGGCCAGCAAGGGAGATGGCACCAAGGAAAGCACAAAACTTACACCAAACTTAGTGACTAAAACCTGAAGCCTGTGAGGGCATACACTGTCCCGTGTGCCTGGAGGCAGCATGAGGACAACACAGCCCCTGTCCTCTTTCCCAGAGTTTTTTCTCGGCTACATAACAGAAGATATGTGTGAGGATGCACAGCAGTCAACAGTGAAGGTTGAGAATGAGCGAGGGGAGATTACAGCCCCCAGGAAGTTTGGGTGAAGGGTAAACAGGGACCCAGGTAGCGGAACGTCTGAGGAGACCAGATAACGGAGCAACAAGAAGAGAGGGGAGGAGAGAAAGTCTCATGTCCTCAGACACACATCCCAGCTTCTCTAGTCCAAGGTACTAGGTGATGGTCTCAGCTTCCTGCACTGCTCATTTCCCCACACAGGGACAGTCACCTAGACATTCCCCTGACCAGGCACCTTCAGACTTCTTCTCAATTAGGAAAACAGGGGTGGCCCATCTATGAGCTTTTCCATGGCTTTTGAAAGGTTCATCAGGTCTCATCCTGTCTATTCCCACATGCCAGTATTTTCAGGATGTTGACAGTAAGGTCACATTACTGTGGGACCCTCTGAGTCACCTTCAGGGTCCTTCCCCCAGCAGCCAGACCACACTGCTTTATGCCGGGGCTCCCAGGATCGCACCCTTTGCCTGACTTGGGCTTTATGTGCCTAGCTTTACTTTTTAAAGCTGTCCACTTCAAACTGGGGTATTTTTCTTTCCTATTGTCATAAGACTATCTCTTAAATTATTGCCTGATTTTTAGCCTAAGGGCCAGGGAAGTTTTCCAGAGCAGTGGGACTGACAGCAAAAGTTTATCTAGATTCAAGTCAGTTTCTCATTCTCTAGAGCAGTGTTTTTAACCTTTTTTATGTCATGGTGCACTTGACCCTCTAGTTAATCTTTTGTGGCACACTTAAATTATGTTGATCAGAAAAAAAGAGTATAAAGAATAGACTTACTGTGCTTTGAATTTCATTCAAAGATAATTTAAGGAATAATGTTAAATAATTTTTATGGCACACCTAAGATCCCCTCCCAGAACACCAGTGTTCGGAGGCACACTGGTTAAAAATCACTGCTCTAGGAGGTCATCTTCATCTGCAATTAAACCCAATTTAGGGTGGTAAGACCTCAAATACTATTTAATGCATAATCTTTCATTTGCAATGGGGGGTTTTTCTCATGGAAATCTGAGGTTTAAATAGTCACTATCTGTTGTAAAAGTCTCTAAGAACGTTTACAGTCTTCTTCAAATGGATTGAAGGTTAGCGCAAAGGGTTGAATTCTAAATGTGTTCTCACAAAAGTCTTTCCATACTCTACTCCCCCATTTCCCAGGCAAAACTAGCTAGGTTCCAGTGGTTCACTTGGTTTCATCCAATAGCAATCAGAGATCCCCAGTGTTTCACTTGGTTTCAGCCAATAGCAGTCAGAGATCTCCCATGGTTCACTTGGTTTCATCCAATAGCAATCAGAGATCCCCAGTGTTTCACTTGGTTTCAGCCAATAACAGTCAGAAATCCCCCATGGTTCACTTTGTTTCATCCAATAGCAATCAGAGATCCCCAGTGTTTCACTTGGTTTCAGCCAATAGCAGTCAGAGATCCCCAGTGTTTCACTTGGTTTCAGCCAATAGCAGTCAGAGATCCCCCTCTTTGTACATTCTGAGCAAGTCTGTTTCTCTGTTGTTGTAACTGAACAGGGTCAGAAACTTTTGCTCCCAAGGCAAATCTTAGTTTTATACAAGTTGTTATTAATGTAAGGGGAAGGCTGAGACTAACTGCCTTCCTGGTGAGGAAGTACTCTCACCTGCAGGGGAGTCAGCCCTGCTAGAGCTCAAATTTTACAGCAATATTTAATCTATTGACTTGTACTTGACCTCCAGCTACCTCCCTGACTTTTCCTCATTAACAAGCCATACATTGGAAAATTATTTATTGCTTGGTTGGCCACACAATCTGATCAACATAATCATTACGGATTCCCATGGGCCTGTCTCAGATCTCACACACTGTCTCGAGAGGCTCTCTTTGCTTCTCTTTCCAAAGCCATTTTTTTCCTGTCAGCATCCCGTCCTTGTTAATATAACTGTCAGGAGCTGTGAAAGGTCTGAGATTCTTATCTTGCTTTCCAGTTCACAAGTTAACCTGCCCATGGATGCCAGTGGAAGACAGGAAACACCTGTGCCATATACAAAAGCCTTTATTCCTCACAATAGCCATAGTCAGACTATCACCCTTTTCTTGTTCCAGTCCCTCAGGGATTGTGAAAAGGAGTCAGTGAGATCTTTCTACCCTGTGTTCTGTGGTCAGAGGCATAAGAGAGGACATGTTGAGCTCAAGGCACCCAGATCACTATGGCCGCAAACCTGTCTGCTTCACGCTGGCGGGGGACAAATTGTATTGGAATAGCCAGCATCTCTGATTTTTGTTCCAGAGGGAACACTATGCCTCTCTTGTAAGGGTGTTCACTATACAAATATCCATGAAAAAGTCGACAAATAGTCTGGAGGAAAGGCAGTCAGTGTCTCTACTCACAGAACATTTCCTGGCAAAAATGTGAGGGAAGGAGGAAAAATTGTCCCCTAACAAGATTATGGTTAGCTGGCCAGTTTTCTTAGGCAGGGCTTTTGGATTATTTTCTTTTACCTTCAGTGTGTCTTGAATTTTAAGGTTTGTGGACGTCAAGCAAGGATCTTGTTAGAATGCAGATTCTGACTTAGTAGATTGAGTTCGAGGCCCAGGAGTCTGCCTTTGTAAGAAGCACTTAGGTGATGCAGCTAGCATACGGATAACACTTTAAATAGAAAGATGACAGTAGGCACCAAAGTTCTGGCATTTCAGTCTGGTGACTACAGGTCAGCCTTGAGTCCTGCTTTTGTTTGCTACTTATAAACTTTCAATGCTCGGTCAACACATGAATTCCTAGGTCAGCCTATTCTGGTGAAAGGGGTGGAACCAGTGGAGCTTTTTTTTTTAATCTCACGTCATCTGCTGCTCTCACCATCTCACACTCTGCCCATATAGATTTACGAAGTCCTACATGCCCTTCCATACAGGCACTCTCTTCCTGGGTCGCACTTCATACTTTTGTACAAAGGAATCCAATTTCCATTATGGCCCTGGAGGCCTTGAGGCAATTGTCCCTAAATACAAACATTGAATGAGGTTTATTTCAGAAAATGCTAGTTCCATTATGTTAAGTGAAATAAGCCAAGCACGGAAAGACAAATCTCACATGTTTTTACTCGTATGAGAGAGCTAAGTATTAAAAACAATTGATCTCTTGGAGACAGAGAGTAGAATGAAGGTTACCACATACTGGAGGGGGGAGCAGGAAGGGGGGAATGAAGTGGGGATGGTTGATGGATGTAAAAATACAGCTGATAGAATGAAAACTATTTGACAGCACAAGAAAGTAACTAAAATTAAAAAATAAATGAGGATGTACTTTAAATAACTAAAAGAGTAGGATTGGAAGGTTCCTAACACAAATGTTAAATGTCTGAGGGGATGGATGGCTCGGCCACCTTGATCTGATTAAATCACATCGCGTGCCTTTAAGAAAACATCACACATACCCTACAAATATATAGAACTATATGTACCATAATAATTAAACTGAAAAATAAAGAAAGGTTCCATGCTAAAGGGAGGCTGCGTCTGTCTTCATTGGAAGATCCAAGATGATTTGAAATTTCGGTTTTCATTCTTGTCAGTGGCTGCTCACATGTTTTCATCCAGGCCTCAGCTTCTCATTCATTTCCCACCAGAGCCCTTAGCTGGTTGCATTGAACATCTAACTGACACACCAACTCTAACCATTATAGTCATGCCTTGGCCTTGCTTCTCAAGCCATGTCTGCTTCTCATTTTTAGGAGATAAAAGGATCTTCAGTGTTCCCAAAGTAGGACCAGATCCATGCCACACACCTGTCATCCCATGTACTTGGGGGGGCAGAGTCAAGAAGATTGTGTGAGTCCAGGAGTTTGAGTCTAGCACAGACAGCACAATGAGACCCCTCATGCCCCCCTTTAAAGAAGAAAACTTGTAAATAGGGAACTTATGTCTAAATCCTTAGAGCTCCCCCCAAAAGTTAGTTGTCCTCTTGTGTTCTCTGTTAGACATCTCAGCTTCTCCTTCACCTGGGGCACATTCTCCAAGACTTCAAAAGTTAGACTATGCCACCGTCTTTGTAATGAATATTTTGATTATCATTGTAATAATAGCAAATCAGTGCCAAAGCTGCTACCTTCCTATCTTTTCACCTTCGTTCTGCACTTGTTCTGAGGGTTGTGAATGGAATGTGTTTGGCCACTGTCCCCCAAATTCATATGCTTAAAGCCCAACTATATTTGGAGATAGCGCCTGTGAGGAGGCAGTGGTTATGGTTAAATGGGGTCCTGAGGGCCCTGCTCCAATAGGTCTGGTGCCCTTACAAGAAAAGGAAACGATGCAAGAAAAAGACATGATGCAAGGCACGTTCTCCCTCTGTCCACCTCTCTCTCTCCTTCTCACTCCCTCTCCCCCTCTTAATCTCTCTCTCTCTCTCACTCTCTCTCTCATTATCTCTCTCCTTTTTACTCTCTGCCATTTTCTCTCTCTCCCTCTCTCTCTCTCTCCCTCTCTCTCTCCCTCCCTCCCTTCTTCCTTCCCTCCCTCCCTTCTTTCCTCCCTCCCTTTCTCTCCCTCTGAACCACCAAGGAAAGGTCACAGGAGCACACAGTGAGAAGACAGCATTCTGCAAGCTAGGACGGGAGCCCCAACAGAAATTCACAGCTTGGCACCTTGATCTTGGACTTCCCTGCCTTCAGAAACTGGGAGAAAACAAATTTCCATTAATTAAACCACCAAGCCAGTGGGATTATTTTCTGTCCAGGAAGACTAAGACACCAATCCACCACCAGTGGTGATTTGAACTATTGTTCGTCTACCACCTGCCATGGATTACTCATTACTCATTTCTTTCTGCCAAAAGGATTATCCTTGTACTCCTCAAATATGTAAGTAACCCGATCCCAGAATTACATTTTGACAATCTCTTTCCTGAGGCCATGGTGCTTCCAACTATTCTATGAGTCAACAATACAAAAGATAATCAGATTTTAAACTCAGATTTGGTAATTCCAGGAGGGTTTAATTAAAGATCTACTTACTGTCATCTGAGCAGTATATTTGGGAACCCATAAGACATAGAGCATCTCATTAATAGGGCTGAAGAAATAAAAAGGACAGTGGTTCCCGGGAGCTGGAGACAGATAGTGCCAGTGGGATCCAGCTGTCGTACCCGACCTGGGGCCTTGGGACGAGAGAGTCAGCCATGCCAGCCCTCCCTAGTGGTGGGGTCAGGACCATTCCTTCCCTCAAATCTCCTAATCACTCCTTTTTCAAACTATTCCTGCTCTCCCTCAAGAAGACTGGTAGCTCCTTGCTTGTACCAGAAGCCTTTCTTAATTCCAAGGATGAACATAAATTTCAGGATGAAATTTCTTCTGCTCATGGTGTTTCATCCAACCTAATCATTGATGAGCCGTCCCAGGACTTGGACATCAACCACCAAAGCCTCACTCAGATGGTCACTAGTGGACCTTGTATGACCTCTGTGTTGGGGACACACATTTTCTGGTTGAAGGATCAGCGTGGATGCAAAGTGACAAAAGGGACAATTTGTGTGGAGTAACTTCCGTGGGTCCCGAGCTTCATCCCCACCATCTGTGCTCCACCCTGGGAGGCAGACCTCGGTGGGGAGGAGGCGGGAGCGCTGTCAGGTGCTGACACCCCAGGTCTCCTTCCTGGCCCCCTGCAGCCCGACTTCCATCCTCCACAGACGGTGGAAGGTTTTTCGTGAGCTGACCCTTTTCACACAGATCTCTGCTTCTGGGATTTGCCAACTGTCCTCTCTTGTCCAAGGAAAATAATTTTACCTCAATTTTTATTAGTCCTGCATTACTCTGGTTTATTCTACGTCTTCCTATCTACTCTTACCACACTTTGACAAATAGTCCCTTCATCAAATTATCTCCAATTACCAGTTTGAGAGTGCCATCTGCTTCCTCTCAGGACCCTGAGTTACATCCCCTCCCCAGCTTACTGGGTTATCTCGGCAGCCCTAGGAAGTACATCATTATAACACGTTACGGGTGGGGAGACGGAGGTAATGGGAGCGGGGTCCATTTTCTTCCAGCGTTCTGTGAATTACTCTACTAACAAGTTGAAACCACGTAGTTTGCACAGATCTCAGCTATTTTTTTTCTCTTTCCTTTTGCTTACGAGATGAAATTTTCTTCATAAACATACCTTCAAGGGCTAAGTAATAAAATTCATTTTGTGGGTGGCACATAATTTATCAGTCTGACTCTCTTATGCTGAACAGTTGTGACATTTTGTGTTTCTCAACTAATATGAATCAAAATGTGATACACATTTTGGGGGATAGTCCTATCTAATCTTATTTTCTAATGTATATGTGTGTGTATGAATATATGCGTTTATATTATATACACACTCAAATACTCAAGATTATAATAGCTATATATTCTATTTCACAAAGAGGTTCTGATGCAAGCTTTTAGGGTGAAATTTTTCTCTGAAAACCCTGCTGAAAAAATTGGGAAAATAATTCTGCTAGTGCCGTTGTCAGGTGATGAGCCTGCTCCCAGAATAAATTCCTGGAGCTAACTCTCATGTTTATTTTGAGCAGATTAGCAACAGTGCTGATGATAAGGCCTCTGTTTGAACAGTATTGTGGAGTTTACAATGTAAACTATATATGGCCAGCCAGCCTGCCCTGTGTGCTCCACGGGGCATAAACATCCAGGCCTTACGTGGGCGGTGCCTGTTCCCTGGGTTTCCAATGTACATTGGTTCAAATTTCACCATTTTGCAGATGAGACCACAGGATCTTAAGGAAAAAAAGGGCAGAGTCTCGGAACGAAGCTGATGACACTGGTTCCCAGTGTTGGGTGCCGAGTGTCTTGTTCCTTTCTCTCCCCCACGCTGAGGGTGTGTCCGTGGCTCAGAGTCTGTGCCCCTTCTAAGCTCTCTGGGTGCTCATCAGGTCCCCCAAAGAGCACTGCAGATCACATCTTGTTCATTAAAAATTATTTACTGTCTCTCCCAAGGGAAACCCTTGCCACTAAATACTTCCTCAAGGAAAGTTCCAACAGGCCCCGAGGCACATCACTGGCCTTCTAATTAGCAGGTTTGGGCAGGTCTGTGAGACTCTCTGGGGATTCATAAAGGATTACAATTAATTGGGAAAGTTATACCATGAAGTCCATATAAGGAGAGTTCAAACAAAATAGCCGTCTTTTTGTGCTTCTCTAGTTAATGCTCAGTGCCATCAAAGTTAGGAAACATTTTTCTTTATTTGACTTTTAATTCTTTCTATAGACTCTGGTACAGCGTCCCCATTTCCAGGAGAGTGGAAGCACAAAGTCAAAGTTGCAGGAATTTGCAAAAGGCTTGAATGAAGCGGTGAGGCAAACCGTCCCTTTTCAGAGAATAACCACCCTCACCTCCTGTAGACGGCAGAGCCCGGGTCAGAGAAACCGTGGTGACGTGCGCATGGCCGTCCTGTTGAGGAGCGCGTCAGCATGTCCCGTGCCCGGTGTTGGTTTCTTTTCTGTCTCTGCCTCTCACTTAATTCTTCTTCTCACCTGCACAGACAGCTACGTGCTCTCTCAGTAAGAAAAAGAATTCTGGACTCTCACTTAACACATAATTATTTTCCTGCATCTTGATGTTGCCACACTTCTTGAAATGATATTATGTCCCAACGCTTCTCAAATGTTAAGGGGCATTCAGATCAGCAGGGGACTGTGCTAAAATGCAGATCTTGATTGACCATGTCAAGGACAGGCCTGTGTTTCTGTATTTCTAGCAGACTCCCGGGGATAATGATATAGCTTATTCAGGGTACAGTTTGAGTCAAAACATGCAAATAACATTTGACAAAACTCTCACATTTCCTAGGGACTGAATAGGTCCCCCAAATTTAAATGCTGAAGACGCCATGTCATACCTCATGACATTTCGAGGTACAGCCTTTGGTGTGTAATGTAGTCAGGATCAGGTCATGAAGGCGAGGCCTCGAGATGGAGTTGATGACCCTGTAAAGAGAGGAAGGAGCTGAGCCTGACCTTCTTCTCCTCCGTGTGAGGACACAGAAAAAAACAACCATCTGCAACTCAGAAGGGGGTCTGCCTGACACCCAATTTACTGGACCTTGATCTTGGACCTTCCAGCCTTTGAAACCTTGAAAAATAAACATTTCTCAGCCTCTCCCCTAGTCTGTAGTATTTTCGTAATAGCGGCCCTAACGCAGACTAAATCACTGTCTAATCTTCCCCATTTTCTTTTTACTTTCTGACTCCTTGCATCAAGGTCTCACTCCATCCGTCTCCTTCCTGAACAGGGCAGTGGCTTCTGTATTACCAGCTTTTCATCATCCTTCTCATCACCGCTTGACCACTCGGGCTCCTTTTCTTAAAACTCTGTTCTCTGTCGATGCCTCTGCATGATTATCATTTTATATTTCTTTCCTTCCTTTCTGGAATTCTTCACAGTCTCTCTTTGCTCTTCCTGGCACGATGAATGTTATTCCAAGCTGTGCTGCTCATCTTCTTTTCTCTGCTCCCTGAACTCCTTTTTTTTTTTTTTTTAAATCTCATTTATCCTTAATTATTTCCTATTCAGAATATTTCAAATTTTGTATATCTAATCTTGCTTCACCTCTGATTTAAATATCCCTCCCAATTCATTAATTTTGTCCTGGAACTCATTTGGATATACTGATGATTCTTTAAACAGAACATATCTCAAAATTGTCAAATCTTTGGATATTCAACGAACGCATCCCTCATCTGCCAGTCTAGGCCTATAGTTATTGTTAGTAACTTGGGCTTGGGGAAAATGTACCTACTATTGAAATAAACTGTTACTTACAGAATAATTTCAGGTAAGCACACAGAGCTATGAAGACGGTGCACAGAGTTCTAGTAACCCCGCACACTCAGCCTCCCAGGTCACTAACATTGTATTAATACGGGATCTGTCACAAGCAACAACCAAATATTGGTATGTTGTTATTGACTAAATGTTATATTTTATTTGTATTTCCTCAGTTTTCCCAAATGTCCCTTTTCTGTTTCAGGAATCTGTCCGAGGTACAATATTGCATTTATCATTCATGTCTCCTTATACTTATTTTGGTTGAAATAGTTTCTCGGAAGTTCCTTGTTTTTGATGACTTTGGTAGTTTTGAGGGTCACTAGTGAGGTACTTTGTAGAACGTCTTTCACTTAGGAATTCTCTAAGGTATTTCTTGTGATTAGCTTAGTGTACAGTCTGGGAGAAAGTCCACAGAGGCAAAGCACCCTTATCATCACGTCGCAGGAATGGTGTGTACAGTCAGCAGGACTTAACCGCTGTCAGTGTTACTCAACTGCCTGGCTGGGGAGGCATTTCCCAGTGTGTGCTGTAAAGTTACTACTTGTTTTTCTTCCTTTCCACATCCATACTGTACCTTCTGGCAAAAGGTCACTGTGCACGGTCCAGGCTTTGAAAAGGGAGTTATGTCCCCCAGCCCTTTCAGGATGGAGAGTTTTTGCTGCAGATGAGATGAGAAGACGCCCTTCTCTCCCTGCCTCACGTCAGAGCTGTACCAATATTCAGAAATTATTTATATCACATTATTAATGTTATGCCATGACAGAGAAAGTGAAAATTAAGGACTTCTATATCCAGCTGTGATTGGACATAAACTATCTAAAAGTGATATTATTTTTCACAACTGCTGAAGGAAATTGAGATCAGAATGATTAATTGAATTTGTCTGGGTGCTGCTTCATCCTCTGCTGGCACCAACCTTATACGACATGAAATTGCTTCCTTTTACGCAGTGAAACTTTTGTGTTTGGATCAAGAGAAGGACCAGTTAAGACATTTCTGCCTAGTTTTCTTTAAATATTTACCATCTAGCTATTGTTCCGCGTGTCTCGAGAGGAGCACGTCTCACGGGAATGACAGGGTCTCTGCCAACCGTCTGCTCTGAAGGAGCGACAAACAAACCGTGTGACTCTCCCCGTGGCTGTAACCAACTTCCTACAGATTATATCACTTGAACTGTACTGAAATGTCACGTGGGTCATTTTAGGTAAGATCTGGAGAAACAATTCCGTATTTAAAATACAAGCACAGCACTTACTTTTCTTTATACATAAAAAGCTTGTGGGATAGCTGTGGGTCGGAACAGGGTCCCGGTGCAGAAAAAGTCCACTCAGCTACAAGACAGCACATCACAGATACCCTCATCCCATTTTCTTTGAAATATTCTATTTTTAATGAAGAATAGTGATTTCATTACCATCACAAAATGCAGAATTGCACGATGTAGCTCGTATCACTTTTTGACAATTCTAACACATTTCTTCTGAATCTATTTTTCCCCATTCCTTTACCCCATGTGAATCTAAGATCACCAGACACAGGATTTCATGTACTTTAAGAATAATTTCATTCTTTTCTTCTTTTTTCCCTTTCCCCCCTCTCCTTCTCTTCCTTACCTCCTCCCTCGTGAAAATAATAGAGTGAAATCCAAAAATACAAGGATCTTACTCTTATGATCACCCGGGCATCTCCGACGGTCTTTTAAATGGGTCACTGTTTTCGGTCTCTATAATATATAATTACTTTCCCAAAACATTCTAATGACTCCTCACCTTCTTGATCATAAGTAATTATTTGGTGTGGGGTCAAGCTTCATTGGCTGTGCACTTTGTATATAAACAGGAATAGAAACAGTTCTGTATTTACCAATATTTTGAAATACCTTTCACTGGAAAAGCATTTTGCCTTTTTTTGCAACTAAACAATACTCTTTGCCTTTAAATTTAGGCAAATTTTTTACCTTTCTCCTTTTAGTTTACCATGGCCAGTGTTCCCATAACTAACATCTTCCTTTCTCTTTCTCTGTAGAGCACACATAATTAATCTCTCTCGTTTGGGTGTGTCATTTATATATGTATTCATTAGAAATTATTATGAGTATTTACTATGTGTCGGGCCCCATGTTAGGAAGCAGTGAGCAGAGATGAGGGCTGCTGCGGCTGACGGCGTGTGCCTGCCTGTGTGTCTGAGTCTCCATTGCATGTGACAGGTGCCGAGGGTCACATGCTGCAGTTTTGCTGTATTCCATTTAGCTCCTATGCTGGACAGGCCTACGAAAGTGTTAAGTGTGTCACAGATGTGTTATCAGAAGCTTGAACAAACATATTTTGTGTTTTCCTTGAAATGAATAAGGAACATAAATATGCTTTAAAATTATAACCGTATGTTTAAGTAGAAATTTCTTTGCCAGTTCCCAAATCTGTCTTCCATTCTCCTTCAGTATTTTCAAATTATAGACTGTGCATTTTTGTTGATTTTTAATAATTTGTGAATGGTTTTGCCATCTTGAGTAAAAGGACTTACCACAGGTGCTGCCCCAAAGTCACATTTTTTAATTAAAAAAAAAAACACAAAAAACTGTTCCCCTATCTCTGCTGCAAACTAATACAAACTCTTAGAAAGAAGTATGGAGAATCCTGAAAGAGCTAAAAGTGGACCTTCCATTTGATCCCACAATCCCATTACTAACTGTCTACTCCGAAGTAAAAAATAATTTTATCATAAAGACGTTTGCACAAGACTGTTTATCACAGCTCCATTTACAATCACTAAGATGTGGAAACCCCCTAGTGCCCATCAACCCATGAATGCATAAACAAACTGTGGTATACGGATACCACGGAGTTCTGTTCAGCCATAGGAAAGATGGAGACTTAACATTTTTGTATTTACCTGGGTGAAGCGAACAATATTCTCCTTAATATAGTATCTCAAGAACAGAAAAGCAAGCATCCCATGTACTCAAATCTAATTTGAAACTAGTTGAAGAACAACTACAAGCCCACAGGGCAGAAAAACATGATTAAATCCAAGAAGATGGTATGGGGACGGGGACGGGGTTGGGCCTGCTGTCACCGAGAGGGCACAATGTCAGGGTACATGGCACACCCACTGGGTGAAGGACTCAATCACAATGGGGACGTTACCTAACAATGTAACCTAATGGTATGTAACCTTATGTTAATAATAATAAAAACAGGGATAAGAAAAGATTGATACATAATCTTTTACATATATATGGGGTATATGTGACAATCTTAATACATATGTTAACCAAATGTTCTTTAACAATGTTGATTGATCCTTGTGAAAGTATTTTTCTTTTGTGCAGAAATAATGAGACAAATAATGAAGGGAGTATATTTAGAATTTACAGAAAGCTTAAGGTTTCTTTCAGGAGTAACACAGCAGAGACGTATAGCAAA
Organism: Galagoides demidoff; assembly: GCA_963574575.1. NCBI lineage: Eukaryota > Metazoa > Chordata > Mammalia > Primates > Galagidae > Galagoides > Galagoides demidoff. The sequence goes on from CAUYQV010067466.1 coordinate 44,034, forward strand.
GAATGATAGTGATAAAAGAGAAATTTCTATCAGCAGCTGAAAGAGGAGGGCATGAAAGAAACCAAATGAAGGTGAATCACAACAGCGTTGTAAACCCCATCTCGGTTTTTAAGTCTATTTCTTATCTTGCTGGGATGCTTGAGAATATATTCTAGGAGAAGGCTCTGGTGCAACACCCCAATTCCCAGAACTGAAGTTTTGGAGCAGAATCCCTATTTGAAGTCATAAAGTCAACTTACTTATCGTCTTTTGACAAGGACTATAAAGATGGACCAGGAATGTGTGAATAGCAAATAAGTAAGATCAGGTGTCATGGATGAGAAAAGTCGTCTACAGTGCAGTGAGTAGAGATGAGCGGGACTGTCCTCTCTGGAACAAACGGCATGTAACCCTCTCCAGCGAGCCCTGAAATACAGTGACGACACAGAACCAATATTAATAACTTAATTTCTTTCATGTGCTTGAAATGTAAAGTGCTTTGATGTAAATTATCCAACTTGAATGCCACATTTTTTTCCTGTGATGTAGGCAAGAATACATTTTTGAAGAAGAAAACTGATACTCTTAACTATTAAAAGATTGCTCAAGGTCGTTCAGCTATTAAATGGCAAAACTGGGACTTGAACCGAAGTTCCCAGCCCTTCATCTTGTGCCTTAGACATCAATTACCATCGTGACCCCGGGCCTGTCTCAGGCTGTGGATCTGTTTTTCAGATTTCACAGAGTACAGAAT
>CAUYQV010067468.1:0-24147 GCA_963574575.1 Galagoides demidoff
ATGTCTTAACACAACAATTATGAGAAAGACATGATGGCTATGTTATCCAGTTGGATGAGAGTTTTCCAAACTGCATATGGAAGCAACACACTGTATCCTATGATAGAATTAATGTACACAATTATGATCTAATAAAAAAAAATAAAATAAAAAGAGCATAGTAAGTTTGACTCTGAATTGTGTTGATTCTGACAATTTTTGTCTCCTGAGCAGTGCTGGAATACCCACTATGTTTCTCTTGGACATCTTGTGCTATATTGGTGAGCAGATGTTCTATTTTTAATAAGACCCTGAGGTAGAATACCTGTTTATCAAGAGCTCTTATTTCTATTTTGTGGTTTAGTTTCTTTAAAAGAATCCATCTCAGAATACTTTATAGCTTATAATTGATTTTATTTTTATTTAAGAAACATATATCTTATTATTGGGTTTCATATTTTAAGCAATTTAAGAGATATTAACTCATCTAATCCTCACAAAAACTCTACCAGAAAGATAGTCTTGTTATCCATATTTCACAAATGAAGAAACACAGGCAAAAGGGGTGAAGTAAATAGCTATAGTTTTGCTATTAAGAAATAAGAATAGAATTTGATTTTAAGCAGTCTGGCTCCCAGGGCTTGTATTCGTAAACACTTAGCCATGCTACCTTTCATTGTGTTTTATGTTTGCTTAAATGCTGTGTGCAAAAGTTTATTTCTTTTGGTTTAGCTAGTTGGTAAAAAGGATATAAATCCATAAAGAAACTTAAAGGTTATTAATAGAATAGGATTTATCTCTCTGAATGTAATGATGTAGATTTCTAATGTTAAAAAAGTAAACAGATTTTTTAAGTGAAGGGGAGCATTTCAAGTAGGTTATAAAATAATTTTTTAAAAAATTGACTATAAATTAAATAGGCTTTATCTTAGACTCAGTGAAATCTTAAAGAGATTAAACCAATGCCAGAAACTCTTAAGTGAGAAAGATTGACATAGTTGTTGGCCACAGACAATTTCTATGTCTAATAACTCTTTTTAATAATAAAATGATCAAGGCAATAGAGCTTTGATAATGTAGGGTGCAATGGTGATGAGGAAGACTGGTAGAAGGTAAAACAATAGAAGGGGGGGAGGAAATTACAAGGTAGAAGAGGGTTGAACTCTATCTGTTCACTCATCTTACATACTTATTATTTATTAAAATGTTGTGTTAGTCCTTCTGTGTTTCAAATAAAGGAATACCTGAGGCTGGGTAATTTAGAAAGAGGTTCATCTGGCTCATCTACAGGCTGCACAAGAAGCAGGATCTACTTCTGGGGAGGAATTTAGGGAGCTTCCAATCAAAGTGCAAGGTGAAGGGGAGCCCATGTGTGTAGACCACATACATGGTGTGAGAGTGGGGGGGGAAGAGAGAGAGAGAGAGAGAAGGCATTCTTTTCTTTTCAATAACCAGCTCTGTGGGAAGTGATAGAACAAGAATCCTCTCATTATGGTGAGGACAACACCAAACCCCAGATATCTCCCATTAGGCTCCATGTCTAACACTGGGTATGAATTTTTTTTGATGTTTCCCTTTTTTTAAAATTTCAGATTAACATGAGGTTACATTGTGTTCATTTCTAAGGTAAAGTTTAAGTTATAGTTGAGCCCTTCACCTAGGGGGCGTCCTGAATACCCTTGCACTGTGCACAACTGGTAGGAACCCCACCAATCACCCTCCTTCTTCCCCCTTTCCCTTTTCCCTTCTCTCCCTCCCCCTCCCTAGAATATACTTGTGTTTTCCTTTCACGTGGGCATGTAGTTGTTTATGTATTGGTTTCATATTAGTTTTGAGTATATCAGATCCTTGTTTTTCCATTCTTGAAATACTTTACTAAGAAGAATATGTTTCAACTCCATCCAGGTCAACAAAAAAGATGTAAAGTCTCCATTTTTTCTTATGCCTTGAGATAAAATTTTAACATTAGGCTTGACAGGGCCAAAAAAATATTCAAACCACTGCAAATATTTTCAAACAGAAGATATTTAACAAATGTTTTGAGAAAGAGTGTTAAAGGCAGGAGAGAATAAATAAAAGTGATATAAGCCAAAGGAGACCTGAAGTGGAGAATGTAAATGTAGATGAGTCAAGAGGTAATAGTAAAAGCAGGGGCAATCATAGAACACGAAGTGTCAGCTGGGCATGGTGGTCACCTGTAATCTTGCACTCTGGGAGGCTGAGGTGGGTGGATTGCCTAAGCTCACAGATTGGAGACCAGCCTGAGCCTGAGCCAGACTTCATCTCTAAGAATAGCTGGATGTTGTGGTGGGTGCCTATAGTTCAGCTACTTGGGAGGCTGAGGCAAGAGAATTGCTTGATCCCAAGAGTTTGAGGTTGCTATAAGCTATGATGCCATGGAACTCTACTAAGGGCCACAAAGTGAGACTCTGTCTCAAAAAAAAAAAAAAAAAAAGAAAAAAGAGTAGCACTAAGTGTCTGTAAAGAACTGCAGATCATCATCTCATTGAATCCCTCCCACTGCTTTACGGGGCAGGATGTTATCATCACCTTTCTAGCATATGTAAGAGTCAGAGCAATGTCCCTGTGAAAACATTTGGCTTCAGAGTCAGTGCTCTTGACCACCTGTACCCCTTCAGAGGAGGTGCAGGAGTTGGGGAGGCAAAAACATGAGGTTGGAAGTCAAATAATGGCATCAGTTTAGATTTCATTGTTGTGCTAGTTATAAATCACTGCTAGTAAATTGCTCCCAGTGTTGGCAGCTTAAAGCAGCAAATGTTTATGACCTCACAAGTTTGTGAGTTAGGACTCCAGATTTGATTTGTCAGGTGTATCAGCTTTAGGGTCCCACATGAAGTTGCTTCAGTCAAACTGTCAGCAAGGACCATAGTCATGTCAGTGCTCAACTGAGGCTCTGGAAACCTTTCCCACATGTACTTCCAAAGGCATTTTGGGCCTTATGCTTTTCATAGCTTATTTCTGTAGGCCCTGGTAGGCTTCATTCACCACCAAGCTCACCACATGGGTCTCTGCATGGTCTGCTGACCCCAAGGAGAGACAGAGCTACGGTGTGTCACGAAGAAAACTACCATCCTTATATGGTCTGAGTGTCTATCTCAAAAGACACAATCCTGGACACTATAATCCTAGGTGTTGAAATCCCAAAAGATCAAATTCCCTAAAGTCTAAAATACTGAAAAACCACAATTCTAAATAATTGAAATCCTGAAAATATAATCCTGGGAAAATTAATTTAAAAAATTTCTTTAATAGAAATTTATTTACATTTAAAAAATGGGATTTATTGTTTAAACATGGGAAAACAAGACAGAATACTTCACAGACCATTTTATACAACCGAATAGACAATAATATGTATATTTTCAAGCATAAGCACTCAGGAATACTAGTCACGTGGGTATAAAAGTTATGAGCACATGAATGGTATTAATATGGAAATAGGTCTTGAAGCAAATTGTGTAAAGACACATCGCTACAGTTGGTAACTGTGTGTGCCAGCTTTCTATTTGAAGTCATCTGAAATACTGTGACAGACAAGCCAAGTCTTTTGACTTGATTGACTAAAAACCACAATGAGTCACTGATAGAATCAAGTGTGCCTGTCCAATAAACTTGCTCTGCCCAGGTAGGGTCAAGTTCATGGCCCACCCCAGAAGGGTCAGACTCATGTCCCTCCCAGGGAATAGGAATGCCACCAATTGCTGCCCTCCCTGACCCTTTAAATCCCCATCCACCGTAATCCATGTGTGGAATTCCTTTCTTGATTTCACCCCACCTGCATCCAGGTGGAAATAAAGACCACATTATTTCTACAGAATGGGGATTCTGTTTTCCTTTGTTTCACACCTTGGAATAATCTTTCTTCCTTGGGTCCAGAACCTTTCAGTCACCACCGCATCTGCAGTAATACAAAGGACCCAGATCTCAAGACATTTTCTTTCACATCTCTTCATTTATGAGGAAGTTTCAACACTTTTATGTCTACACACAATGCTTATACACTATGTCAGTGTTGTAAGAAGGCACTTTCATGGAGTCAAATTTACAATACATGAATAAAACAATATAGAACTTTCTAAAAGTCTTTATGCTATACATACCTCCAGTATCAGAAGTTATGGGAAGATGAAATACATAGTATAGTGAATTGTAAAAAATAATGGTGATAATTCAAAATAGTGGAAAGAAATCTAAAACTAGAACAAAAAATTCAACCTATGAAAGAGTGTATTTCAGGGACAGATTATAGACAACTGCAAAGAAGTTGTCCTTAAGTTGGCTGATCATGAACTATATTTTGAAGTCTTGGATGTCAATAAATAGCTGCTTTTCGGGAAAATATATTCACATTAATTTTCTACATGGTGCTGCCTTTTTGAAATTCTATGAATCCATATACAGTAACATGAATATTCTTTATTAAATATTCCCATTTTCTGTGCCATGCTTCTATGTTGGTTTGGATATGCAGAAATCTGTTCCACTTACACTTATATACAGATCACACATTTGGCAGAAACGATTACCAGTGATCAGATAGCAACCTTATCTATATAAGTGTCCCCTTAGCCTACTCCCTGCCTAATTATTTCCAACTGGTCAGCAACTTTGGTAGCTTCTTGAGACAAATGTGGCTGTAACTCATTAAACATTCCTGGAATTTGATTATCTGGAAGGAATGACAATGCAAATATACAAATGATACAGTTTTAGATTGACATTTTTGTCATTTCCATATATGTGGCCAATCTACTTATATGGATTTTCCACCCAATGAAAATAAAGGCAATAATAAGATAATAGTCCCATCTAACTTGATACAACTAACATGATGCCACTATCTTACATTCAACCAAAAATGCTAATCCCAAATAATCCCTTTCAAAGAATTTGGCTTTCATGATTTCAACATTTGGGATTTTAATTTGGGAGGTTATAGACATTAAAACTTTTAAACTTTAGGAATTGTGATTTTTAGGAATTTTGATTTCTCAAGATCTTTTCAGCATTTGGGATTATGTTGTTCAGGATCATGTCTTTTGGGATTATGCTCTGTATTGCTTAATAATCAATCCCTAGAAGTGATATTCCATCAATTTTGCGTATTTTATTTGTTAAAATGAGTTGATAGATGCATCCCACAGTGAAGGGAAAGGAGCAAGAGTACCAGGTGTTGGGGAATACTTGCCTATTACTTCTGTGATGGGTTTGTTAGATGTTGTTTAATTTGCCTGGATCATGTTACTGATATCTTCAGGATTCTAATACATAGGACTTGGACTTCAAGGCATTAGTGTATATGAAATCTAACTTAATTACCTTTAAAACTAGAGCATCAGAGAAGTATCAGTCTGGTATTCTCTGTGGTATCATTTTTAAATTTTGTCATAATGAATGAATGTGAGAATTTTTCAGAGTGTCTCAAGATTAAAAATAACAAGATTCAAAAACCCGAACTTTTGTCTGTCTTTTGGTTAGTACAGTGACATCTTACACCAAATAATTTACTGAAACATTTTTGAAGGAACATTTCTTATAAAATCAAATCAATGCTGGAAACACAGTCGTATTTCATGGAGGCGTATAAAGAAAATGTAATGGAATAAAATTATTATTGCTTCATATTGATAGGTAACAATAATATCAAATGAATGTTGAAGTAGGATAAATTATATAGTTTGTAATTTGGGTAAAGCGTGAGATCACTCACCCCAAGGGGTCATTATTTAATAATTATTTTTGAGCTCTGTGTATAAGACACTGTAATATAAATGAGATCCTTAACTCTTATTGGTTGCAGTTCCTTCCTTCGTATATTTATTCATTCATCAATTTATTTACCGAGAGCCTATTATGTGCACAGTAGTACTTGTTGGAGTAATAGTAGGATATGAAAAAAGATAAAACCTTTATCAGTCTGATTCCTGCTTTCAAGGATCTCATGCTCTTAGCTTGGAGTCTATGTATTTTCTAAAGTTCAATTATAGCTCATTGTTATCAGTGGAAATTTAGTAGACTTGTGCTAAATTATCCATTAAACTTCTTTCAATTAATCAGTGTGCTATATTCTGAATACTTTCTACCACCATTCCGTCAGAAGATGCCTGTTCATTTTCAGTTCTTAGTTTAGAAATCATTTCTGCTCAGAAGTCTTCTCTGCTACTTCCCATTGAGTATCTCGCCCTTCCTTTGTGCTCTCCTAGACATGTAGATTATTTTCCTCCTATTGTTTTGTGCCCATTTTTTATTTTTATCTTTAATTTTATTATGTTTATTTTATTCCAGGTTAATGTGAGGGTACAAATAACTAGGTTATAACATTTGCATTTGTGAGGTAGAGTCCCTCTTGTAGTTGTGTCCCATACCCAAAAGGTGTGCCATATACACTTACATTGTGCCTATTAAGTGGGAGCACACTAATCCGCCCCTCTTCCTCCTCCTTCATTCTCCCTCCCCCAACTGAATAAATTGACTTTTTCTCTTATGTGGGCATGTATTAGATTGTCCACTGGCTTCATATTAGTACTGAGTATATTGAATATTTGCTTTACCATTTTTGTGATATTTTACTAAGAGGAATGTGCTTCAACACTATCTAGGTTAATACAAAAGATGTAAAGTCTCCATCTTTTTTAATGGCTGAATAGTATTTGATGATATATACTGCATATGCCACAGTTTCTTAATCCATTCCTGGGTTGATGGGATTTAGTTTGTTTCCATCTCAGCAATTGTAAATTGAACTGCGATAAGCAATCTGGTGCAAATTTGTATCAAAAGACAGAATAATAAAAGTATTTTGTTTTTTCTGGGTAGATGCCTAGTAATGGGATAGTAGGATCAAACGGTAAGTCTAATTTGAGTTCTTTGAGGATTTTCCATACTTTATTCTATAGAGGCTGCATTAGTTTACAGTCCCAACAGTGTAAAAGTGTTCCCCTCTCTCCACATCCATGCCAGCATCTGCAACTTTGGGACTTTGTGATGTGGGCCATTCTCACTGGGGTTACTTGATATCTCAGGGTTGTTTTCATTTGCATTTCTCTGATGATTAGGGATGATGAACATTTTTTCATATATTTGTTGGCCATTTGCCTCTCTTCTTCAGAGAACCTTCTGTTCATGTGTCTTGCTTAGTGAGACATGGGATTGTTTGTTCTTTCTTGGTTGATGAATTTGAGTTCTCTACAGATCCCAGTTATCAAGCCTTTGTCAGATTTGTCACATGCAAATATCTTTTCCCATTCTGAAGGTTGTCTATTTGCTTTAATTGTTGTCTTCTTAACTGTGCAGAAGCTTTTCAGCTCAATTAAGTCCCATTTGTTTATTTTTGTGGTTGTTGCAATTGTCAGTGAAGTGTTCTTCATAAAATCTTTTCCCAGGCTGACAGCCTCAAGAATTTTTCCCACACTTTCTCCTAGGATTTTTTATCACTTCTTTCCTTAGATTTAAATCTTTTATCCATCTTGAGATCCATTAAAAAAAAAGAATCCATCAATTTTTGTAAGTAGTGAAAGGTGTAGGTCCAGTTTCAGTCCTTTTCATGTGTTTATCCAGTTCTCCCAGCACCAATATTGAATAGTAATTCTTTTCCCCAGTGTATGCTTTTGTTTGGTTTATCAAAGATCAGATAGCTATAAGACAGTGCTTTCATTTCTTGGTTTTCTATTCTGTTCTAAGTGTCTTTGTCTCCATTTTTGTGCAAAACCATGATGTTTTGTTCACTGTGGACTTGTAATATAACCTAAAATCTGGTACAGTGATTCCTTTGGCTTTGTCTTTATTACTAAAAGTTGCCTTGGCTATCCCGGTTTTTTTCTGATTTCATACAAAACGAAGATCTATTTCTTCCAGTTCTTCAAATTATGATGTTGGTATTTGAATGGGGATTGCATTTAATCTATAGATCACTTTGGGTAGTATAGACATTTTAATAGTGTTGATTTTTTCCCAGCCAAGAGCGTGGTATATTCTTCCATTTGACAATGTTTTCTGCTGTTTCTTTTCTTAGGGTTTCATAATTCTCTTTGTAGAGGTCCTTCACCTCTTTTGTTAGGTATATTCCTAGGTAATGAATTATCTTTGAAGCTACTATGAAGGGAAGTGTGTCTTTGATTAGATTCTCAACTTGGCTGTTATTGTTATACACAACCAGTACAGAATTGTGGACATTGATTCTATACCCTGAAATATTACTATATTTCCTGATCACTTCCAGGAGTCTTGTTGTTGAGTCTTTGGAGTTCTCTAAATATAATATCATATCATCAGCAAAGAGTGAGAGTTTTACCTTCTCTGTCCCCATTTCGATGCCCTTTACATCCTTCTCTTGCCTGGCTGCACTGGCCAGAACTTCCAGCACTATGTTGAATAGCAGTGTTGATGAAGACATCCTTGTCTGGTTCCAGTTCTAAGTAGGAGTGCTTTCCGTTTTATTCCACTAAATATGATATTAGTTGTGGGTTTATCATAGATGACTTCAATCAATTTTAGTAAGGTGCCCCCATGCCTATTTTCTTAAGTGTTCTTCTTAGAACAGGGTGCTGAATTTTATCAAATACTTTTTCTGCATTTGTTGAGAGGATTTTATGGTCTTTATTTTTGTTTTTATTGATATGGTTAATTACAATTATGGATTTGTATAAGTTAAACTAGCCTTGCATCCCTTGGATGAAGCCTGCTTGATGGTGATATATAATTTTTTTTAATGTGTAGCTGTAATCTATTAGCCAAGATTTTATTGCAGTTTTGCATCAATATTTTTTAATGAAATTGGTTTATAGTTCTCCTTTTTATTTGGGCAATTTCCTGGTTTTAGTATTAGGATGATGTTTACTTCATAGACCATGCTGATGAAGGTTCTTTCCTTTTCAATGTTTTGGAATATTTATGGCAGGTACCAACTTATCTTTGAAAGTTTAATAGAATCTGGTGTGAAGCCCTTTGGTTTAGGACATTTTTGTTGGAAACTTCAATTGTTTCTTTGATCTTAGTGCTTGACATCGATCTGTTCAAGACATCTATTTCTTCCTGGTTAAGTCTAGGGAGATGGTGTGATTCCAGGTATTGGTCCAATTCTTCCACATTGTCAAATTTCTGGGCATAGAGTTTTTTATAGTAGTCAGAAATAATCTCTAGTCTCTCTGTGGTATCAGTTGTAATTTTGCCTTTATCATTTCTGATTGAAGTTATAGAGATTTTACTTTCTGTTTCTACTTACTATGGCCAAAGGTTTATCCATTTTGTATGTCTTTTTGAAGAACAAAGTTTTTGTTTCATTAATTTTGTGAATGTTTTTTTTGTTTTTAATTTTATTTATGATTTAATTTTTGTTATTTCTATTCTTCTGCAAGGTTTGGTAATGGATTGCTCTTCCTTTCCCATTTTATTAAGATATGCTCTCTTTCTGTTTTTCAGATGTAGGCGTCTAGTGAGATAAATTTCCCTCTTAGGACTACATTGTGTTGAAAGGATCCAGGGTTTGATGTCCCTCTAAAAGGTGTGCTTCTGAATCTTAGAATCATAGTTGGAAATTTTTCATTTATAATATCCTCCAGCAGGGCTTCCCTTCCTTTGGGATGTTCTTATTCCCCTTCACAGATCCCTATAATTCATATGTTTGGATGCTTCATGAAGTCTTATAATTCTCTGAGTGAATGTTCTGCTTTCTCTCTCATCTTTACTCCCTCCTTTCTAATTGTCTATGTTACCTTAATATCTTTATCTTCAAACTTGAGATTCATTCTTCTTTATGATCTAATCTGTTTTTGATACTTTCTACTGCATCTTTAAGTTCCTTGATTGACTCCTTCAATTACTTAAGCACTACCATATCTTTTCTATATTCTTCATATCTTTTATCCCTTATTTGGTTCATTGTTTTGATATCAATTTGATTATTTTCCATTTTTCATCAATGGATGAAATAACACCTTAATTATCTTTACCATTCATATTTGAAATTTCTTTTCTATCATTTCCATTAATTCTTTGTAGGTGGAATCTTCTGCTTTAATTACCTCATGATCCCTAGGAGGGGTTGATCTCTTCTGGTTTTGCATGCTGCCAGAATTTTTCTGTCTGTTCTTCCTCATGTATATTTTCTTCTTGTTCACTTCTTTCCCCTACTTTTTTCTCTTTACCTATTTCACTTTAAATTTCCTTGTTTTTGAACTTAGGTGTTGAAATGGCCTTTGGTTTAATTCCAAAAGGAAGAGAAGAGTAATGAATGAGAAGGGAGAAAGGACAGAAAAAGATAAGGAAAAAACAAGACTGGGGTGTGAAAGGAAAGAATTAAAGAAAGGGGGATAAGAAGGACAGAAAGAAAGAGAATGACAGGCAAAATAGTGGTATTTGGCAGTGTGCTTTGACCCACACCCACAACTGTAAGACTTTGAGGAGCTGGTCTAGGTAGTTCATGTGGTCAGGGGTCCTTACCAGTCTGGCCAAAAGCAAGACTCCACCTCAGTCAAATATAGAAGATAATCAGCAGTATGTCACAGTGGGGTCCTACCAATACTGTCTTCCAAAGGCCAAAGCTAGAAGAACACCCTATACTATGAGTTCATGACCTCCTTGAGCCAGAACAATGTCATGACCTCCCAGTCAGACCAATGCCATGACACTCCTACCCCTCATAGAACAGAAAAATAGATAATAAATATAGATAAAGAAAATTAAAAATACAATTCTGTAAGATAAAAAGAGTCATATCTTAATTGTCTTATGAGAAATTTATGTGGGAAAGATGAGAAAAGCAGTAAAATCTTGAGAGAGAGAGAGAGAGAGAGAGGAGGGAAATAAAAAAGAAAGGAATAATAAAAGGGACTGAAAAACAAAAATGGAGGAGTCCTTGCTTTTGAAGAAAATAAAAATAAAAAAGCAAAAATGCAACCTAACAAAGAAGACAAAACAACAATAACAACAACAAAAAAGAAATACAAAGTAAGAAAAAATTGATAATAGGAACAAAAAATGAAAAAAAAGTATATATATAGCAATTTATTGTCCAAACACCAGGTAGCACTGTGGTATTAGGAGACAGAGAACATACACACTAGTTTTGCTGGATAAGATGGGCACCAGAAGACACTATCTAGTTGCAGAGGAGACTTGGCCCTGTCTTCCTGATTCATTTGCTGTCAATCAGGGCCTGGTTGCTTTGTCCTTTGAGAACTGGAGTCCTGAAGCTCTCATCAGATTTCTTAGGAGGCATGTCAGTGTTCCCTAAGAACAAAGTGGCCTTACTGGGAATGTGGGGGTCATTGATCTCACCCTAAGGATGGTTGCTTGTCTCAGGAGGCATGCCAGAACAGGCTATGCACTAGGACTCTGTGAACAGTTTCTCCTACACAGCCTTCCCTCAGTGGCAGTGCCCTTTTGTAGCCAAGCCAATGGGAGATCCACCCCATCTGATATTCAATCCCGGCCACCAGTTACTGCTCAAGCTCACTCACTCACCCAAGCCCTTCCAAGGCAACTCCAGCGAATAGTTCAGTCAAAAATCAAAACTCTGCAGGCCAACCCTTTCCTGCTCCTACTCTTTCATGGAAGCCAGCCAGTCAGCTTCTGCCCAGGAACTTGCCCTATGTGCAGGTCTTCCTCTGCTCCTGACCTCCTTATTGGCTCCTGATGTCTCCTACTACTTCACTGTACTGCCAGAGTGATGTTTCTGCATAGGTTCCTCCAGCCAGAGCTGTCTGGAGTCTTCTCTCCTGTCTCAATGTGAGTGACTGGTAAGGAGATGTTTCTAGTCTGATGTCTTGCTCCATTCCCTGTGCCCATTCTTTAAAACCCATGAATCCCATTCAAGGGTAAGCTGCATGAGACCAGAGGCACGCTCATCTTGTTATCAATGCATCTCCATCTGTTCATTGTATTTATTTAGTGCTTATCATACACCAGTCACATTTCTAGGCACTGGGAATGTAGTGAACAAAGCATAGACTCTATTTTATGGGATTTATGTTCAATGGGGAAAGAAGACAATAGATAAATAAATGTGTACTAACTCTTATAGTATTGAGTACTATGAAGACAAACAAAAAAGGGCAAAGGTATAAAGCAAATGGATTGGAGGAAGACAGAGCTCTTTTAGGTAAAACCCACTTTGAAGTAGTATGATTTGAGCTGAGAACTAGAGGAAGGGAGGGAGGAGCTCATTGGAGGCGAGTGTTACTGAAAGAGGGGATAATGAGTACAAAGGCCTTGAGTTGAGAGTGTGTTTAATGTGGTGAAGCAGCAACAGGGAAGCTGTTGAGGCTGGAGAGGAGTGGTGGTGGGCAATGGGGGCAGAGAGTATTAAAGGACTAGGGTAGAAAGAATTCCAGTAGTCAGATCACAAAAGACTTTCCCTAGCCACTAGCAAACACGATTAGTGCTTCATGAGCATCCACCAAATGATGTTATATTAAGATTGGGAATAAAGGAACAATATTGCCTAATTTTACATCATTAGTACTTTTGGTGTAAAACTTTGCTGCATATTAGAATCAATCTAGAGATTGTTTTTAAGACTGATTCTAGGTCATATGGTGGACACATAACATCAGAATCTCTATGTAGCATCTGTATTTTTAAAAGCTCTTTAGGTGATTTCAAACAAGTGTGAGATCACTGACTTAGATTAATATTTATCAAAGTGTAGCCCTCAACAGACAGTACTGGAGATAAGTAGAAATACAAATTCTTGGCTTTATATGTATTGAAACAGAAATTCAGGGGGTGAAACTAAGCTAAGTTAAATGACTAAGAAGTCATCCCTATGTGTGCTAAAACTAAAGGACCTTTGTCTTAAAGGAATGAGCCCATTATGTAGACAAACCAAGTGATACATTTTGTGACGTTAACCATAGAAGGCCATTGGATTAAGACTTTCCTCTCTCAAAGCCTTTGTTTTTGTTTTTTAGCATATCCATTACTTCATTTATTTACTTTTTATTAAATCATAGCTGTGAACATTAATGCAATCATGGGGTACAGTGTGGTGTTTTCACATACAATTTGAAATATTTTCATCAAACTGATTAACATAACCTTCATGTCATTTTCTTAGTTATTGTATTAAGACATTTATATTCTACTTTTAGAAAGATTCACTTGTACCCTTGTAAGATAAACCATAGAGGTGATTCCACGTATCACCCTCCCTCCAAAAGCCTTTGTTTAATAAAATATAGTTAGTAAAAATACAGTATTTCCTATTTTTTAAAAATGCTAAAATTTTCCTCTAGGTAAAATATCAAGCTGTTGTCAGAATTACTTAATGTAAATGTGTTTACTGGAATGTTTTAGGTGATTGAAGATGGGACATGTATAAAAATGAAGTCAGAAAAATTTTATAGAAAAGGATAGAGATGGGATAAAGGCACAATATTCCTATAGTCTCAAAAGCATTGGTGTTTAATATAATTTTAATTTGCAATCATTATTAAATTAATTCAATAAAATTTAAAAGTACTTAATTAAATTTTAAAATATAAATTTTCCCATATTTTAGAGGGGTATATTTGGAAAATGTCCTGATGATAAGAATAAAACAATGATTTCAACATTTGCATGTCTGAAATAAAAACAATATATGTAATAATTTAAGGGTGGAAGATTTATCCAGGTACCTTTGCTGTTGCTGTTGTTTTTAAAGAAATCAAAGTCGTGCTGTTTAGGTTTCTAGCTGCCCTTATTCTTCAACAGATTTCCATATGAAAAAAAACATAGCCATTTATCCTCCTAGAGAAAGTTAAATTTTCTTTCACAAAACTCTAATATTAATATGTATATTGGAGTTCCTTTTTCCTTTCTTCTTATCTGGGAATAATAATGAATGGAAGAAATCGAATCATATATACAGCTCAGGGGCACTGCTGAAAGGCTGAATTTGGCCAATATGCTAATTCTGGTTTTAGTGTTCTTATCAGTGCAGCGGGTTCATTCAGATTTAAAAATACAGTGTGACAATCTTTTGTTGTCCAGCTACACCAGTTTTCTCTTATATGGAAAAATCAGGTTTTTAATAAAGGCTTAACCCAATATTGTCGATGAAGTGCGAGCAATATAGCTTTGAAGCACTTAAATAATATTAGTATCTTGGCTGAGTACAGAAGAAAAAATAATCTGTAAAAGTAAGGATAATACAACTTTAAAAGGAAACTCTCACATGCCATAGAATTTCATTCAGCGTGCTGACAAAGGACTCCAGAAATAAGGAGTCCTAGAGATGAAGAAAATGTAAATGCACAAAGTATGTCTTGATATATCCAGTTTGTGTCTTCATATGTTGCTGAAATATTTGACTGATCAAAGTCTAACTGAGATTTGCAACCAAGCATCAAAATTGTCTGTGGGATTTATAAATGAACAGTTTTCCTCTATGTCATTCATCCAAGCAATACACTTTCTTAGTTTCTTTCAAAATGTGTATTTTTTTCACGATAAATCCATACCCCTGTCGAAGAGGGGAACATTACTTTTCAATACTATATTGTCCTACCAGAAGTCCTTCTTCTGACAAAACAATGTTTCCTTAAATGGCAATTTTTTCTCATCTACTATTTTTGTATCAGAAGCTAACTTTAGAAAAACTAGAAAGGCTTTTTTTCTCTTCCCATATTTCCTTTCAACCAGCCTACAGCAGTGTTATTTAATATAGCACTACATAGTTGGCAGACTTAACTCTGAAATGTCCAAGAAAGTAGCATAAAACTGTCAAATGTCTTTTCTCCTTTGCAATTTGAGTGTCTTTTTTTTTTTTTTTAAATTGTATTTCATTGCTTCCTGGCATTTATTAGAAACCATCAGTGGCCCAGCAGTATTACTGAATCACAATAGACAAGTGCCAATGTGCCTGTTCCATAATGACTCTACCAAAAGCCAATGCATTATACTACAAAAGCTAACATAAAGGTAATTTATATTTTGTAAAAAGTAAAATCATTATGTAACTGATTGAAACAAGAGTAAATGAACTGGTGTAAGAACCATATTAGAGTATCATTTGAAATTAACGTATCTGTGCTTTCTATAAAGAATCAGACCATACATTCTCAAACATATGGAATGCACAGAATGAAGATAAGACACTTTTATACAGACAAACACTTTTTTTCATTTTTTCTTTCATACACATTGTGGATAAACTGTATCTTGACTTAATGTCTGTCATGCATAGTGAAATACTTCATAATCATTTTTTAATTTTAGCCAGTACTTATCAAAGTCAAGATTCTAGATGTTATGGGTAAGGTCTATAAATATAGAGAAGTGTAGGCACTCAGGATGCCTATTTTCTAGTAAGTAGTAGAGAAGGTAACCAAGTAAGCAAATCAAGAGGATAATAAGAAGTTATGTGGTAAGTAGGACACAATAGGATAATGAATTGCAGATTGATTGGAGGGGTGCCACTTTAAAATAATGGCTAGATGTGGGCCTTCTAAATGACAAGACATTTGAGGTGAGCCCTAAACAATGAGAATGAACCAGTGAAAGAAAAAATTAACAAAAGAGGGGACATGGACAAAGCCTGTGAGTAGAAAAGGGCTTGGCATGTGCAAGGAGCAAGATGGGAAACCCTGAGTGATGGTGAAGAGGTGGTAGGAACCAGCCTCCAAAGGCCTTATGAGCCAAACAGTATTCTCAGTTTTATTCTATGAGCAAACATGAATATTTGAAAGGGCTTAAATATGTTCCTCAGTGATGGAAAGCAAAGACTTGGATGAGAATTTTGTAGAACAGACATACCAAAGACATAATTTCAAAGATGCAACAAGATAGATTATTCCCCATTGATATACTGATTTACCTAGCTATTCTTTTTAGATACTTTAAGCATAGCACAAAGATCCTCCTTTGGGATGTTTAAAATCTTGCCTTACAACAAAGATTGCTTGACACTAAAGGAAATCTTTATCATAGAATCAGTTGTTTAATAAGGATAGTGACAAAAAGCTTTGAGACCAGATATTTCAACATATGCACATTAAGTTTAGTTGCCTATAGCATGGCAGAGCTGAAATATTGCAGCAGGAAGGAAATAATTTTACACACACACGTCTTTTCTATATTCGTCATATTGTTAGGAATAGAGGCATCATCGCCTGACACTTCGGCGATTTTGAAAAGTGCTGACAATTTCAACTTCATGGTCACAAGGATACATGCGGCTTCAAGGGAAAGGTGGCCCATTGTCACCAAGTTAATTACTTCAACTTTGAGTTGACAGGATAAAAGAGGAGCAAAATGCGTTGCAATGAAAAATGGGGCAGAGGGTGGAATCTGGGGCCGTGAGCTTTCTGATAAGACACTTATCAGTCTTTCCCGACACAGTTCAGTTCCACTCTATCCCTGACTCTTTGAGAGTTTGTATGACTTATTGAAGATCAGCAAGTTCAAAAGTGTCATTTAAACTTTTGAATGTCATTGAAAACAGCACAGATGCTGGCCAAAGGATACAAAATTTCACTTAGATGGGAGGAATAAGTTCAGGAAATCTATTGTACAACATCGTGACTATTATTAATAGAAATACAGAATTTTAGGGCCGTGGCCCCATATGCCCGAGGTGGCAGGTTCAAACCCAGCCCCGGCCAAAAACTGCAAAAGAAAGAAAAGAGAGAGAGAGAGAGAAAACAAAAAGAAATACAAAATTTCATATTCTTGAAAAATGCCAAAAGAGTGGTGGATCAGTTTATTGACTAAAGCTCTCTTATTAATACTGTAGTTGCAGGGAGTATTTACTATGTTCAAGTTCATCACGAAGGCTGGAAAAACAGAGCATTCATTGTCCATCATGGTTTCTGCCATTTAAAAGGCCCTCAATATGCTCTATTGAAGGTGAAGTCATTATAGAATGTCAGTGGCTTCATCACCTCAAACAAAAACAGCTCAAGATAGGAAATATTATTAGCAGATTAAAATTTTTTTTAGCAATTTCAAAATAGATGCAAAGATTCACATTGAATAAATGTGAATGCATAGTTTTAGTTGTGCTTCTTCTTACATTGTTACATTATTGTTTATTTGTTTACATATCCTTTCATTAAAATAAGTGCTAAACTAATAATGCTGTGTCTTACTGAGTGCCAGATAAGTAGTCGTTTGAGTCTCAGAATTGGAATGCTACCTGCAAGTGGCACATAAATCTCAACGTAAGGTCACTGCCTAGCTTATTTGATGAAACTACAATCCAGGGACACTGGGAAATTTGCTGGACCTTTTATTATTTAGAATTGGAAAGAAAAAATGAGGACATTAAGGGAAAGACATTCACATTGACAAAAAAATTATGGAAGGGTGAAACTGAAGGACAGTTTTAAAGACCTTGCTAATATGGCATGTCTTAATTGACATGAAACTTCTATACGAATAATATAGTGTTTATCTTAATGTTGCACTGACCGAATCTGTTGTTCAAGTTTTACCCCAAAGCATGTGTCAACTGTACCTGGACATCACTGTTTTCCACTGTGTTTAGCGAAGAATATTCAAAATATAGATACCCGAAACATAAAAGGTTACACTAGATTAAAAAGACATGTTATTTTGCTCTTCAGCATGTTTAAAGTTTTTGATTGACTAGTTGATTGGAACTGACCTCCACTTTTTCTTTTTTACAGAGCAGTGGCCCTTGTATACCAAAAGCCAAATACTTCATTTCAACTTATTTCAATAAATACTGAGAGAAGCACTTACTAGAATCTATGTAGACTAAAAAGATAAGGGCAACACAAACTCTGTTCTCTAAGATCTTATGATCTAGTTGGGCTGAAAACCCAAAAGGAGATGTTATAATATTTGGTGAGTGGGAGAGATGGTATTTAGCTGATGGGGTATCCAGCAATGCCTAAAGGGAACATCCAAATTTAAGGTACACCTAGAAAGAGAGTAAATGTTCCAAAGTCACAACGAGGGTGAGAGAAGCATCCAAAAATCAAGGCCAAAGGGACTTAGTAAACACAAGATTTATTTAAGAAATTTCAAGTGGTTCTGTTTTGGAGGACATGATGTAATAAAATATAGAGTTTCATACTTATCTGAAAATCTGAAGAATTCCACGGATGGGTTTTACTTTAAAAATTTTTTTTTTTTATTTTAAAGTAGTTGCAGACTCAGGAAGTACATAGTACAGAGAGCCTCAGATTCGTAGTCTCAGTCTTCTCCCAGTACTGATATGAATGTCAAAATCAAAAAATTGACATTATTGTTGGCTAAAATGCAGGCATTATACATTTTTCACCATTTTTAAATAACCTGCATTCCTGTGTGTGTGCGCATGTAGTGTTTTCACTTTTTAATCCAAGGAATTACATGCAGTAGCACCTCTATAGCTGACTACCTCCCTACATTGACCACCTCCTTAAGTTGACTTAATGTTCATAGACTGGACGTACCACTGTACTGTAATTATCAGTACAGTAGGCCTAGGTCCTTAGGTTAAGCTCCTCTGTATGTTGACCAGTTCATTACAGTCCCTTGGGTGGTCAACTTCCAGAGGTTCTACTGTAATTGAAAGTGGACTTTAAGATTATTTGGCAACAGTACACGGGCAAGATTGGTAGCAGGAAGAACAAATCAAAAATTATTGCAGTAGAGCAGAAGAGGAATAATGATTGCCTAGACCCAGCACAGTGTTAGATACAGGGAAAGTACGTGAGTGAGGAAGGGTTTAATTTTGCAAACTGCATTTCTTCAAATGTAGGAGAAAAAAGGCTATTGTGTACACTGGCAGGAGTTAGAATTAGAACACACAGAACCCAGAGAAGCTCTCAGTTCAGGGCTCTGGACTATAAACTATAAAAGCCCAGTGTAAGGATATTGGAGAAATAAGACAATTCTGAATCTGAATGAAGTAAATGGTATATAAGTCACAGAAAGATCAGATTGAGAATCCCGGGGCATAAATCGGTAATTTGAGTACTATCGGGAGAAAAGTGAACAGGCATGTGCTTCTTGCCCTAACTGCAAATAGACAGGTTATCATTGTTTCCACCTTGGCTCACTAATAGCTCGTTGAAATTTCACGAAAATCTGCTTTGGAAAATCTGCTTATTAAAATCCAATAAACTGGGACAAAGTTCAGCAATGATTTCCTATTACTTTTCAAATAAAAGTAAATGCTAAGAAAATTGTGTCAGGCTCTTTTATTCAATATAAGGATTGGATAACTTCATTTCCCCTATGCCTCAAAATCTCTTATAAAGGTCAATATTTGCTGGGGAGACAAATTGGGAGTTGCAGAACTTAGATATGTCATTTGCTGAATGAGGGATTAGGACAAAGGATTTAAACATTTTCAAAAACTTGATGACCTCATCAGTAATAGAAGAGTGGGGTCAAAGGAGCCTTTCCTGTCCAACACCTTCAAAAAAATCTCATTGATCCCCATATGCCTTTATACCACTGTTCGTCTTTTCTAATACAGTGACTGAAACACAAGAAATAGTCAGTTCATGTTTTTTGAATGAATCATTTGTAGAAGCTTAAGTACAAAAAAACTTCTTTTAAGGATTGTAAGTAGTTTTTAGATCTTAATACGGTAAAATTGTTTTAGATCTTAATACAGTAAAAAAGACTTCAGCATGAAGTCTTTGAAACATTGCCTTTTTGTCTTTTTTCTGCATTTTGAAAATATGTAAGTCACCTAGTCCCTTTTAGATTTGGTGTTTTTATTTGTAAATATGGGAACTGAGTTTCTAAAGTACTTCTTTAAAATACAAGAACTAGGCTTCTAAAATCTATCTTTAAAAATGAATGGTAATAATTAGTGAAAACATTATACGTGTTTTCTGTAGCAGCACTTCACATTAAATTCCTCTTCATTCCTTAATTTCTTGTACAAGTTGCAAATGTGCTTTAAAAATTTATAAAATAATGCATTTAAATTAAATTTGCATAAGCATTGAATCATATCACTTTATACTAAATATAAATTTAATGAATTAAATTTAAGAGCTAACATTTTGTGAATGTAACTGATAAACATTGAGGTCTCATTATTGTACCCATTCGACAGATGAGAAATCAAAAACCATAAAAATTAAATAACCTACCCAAGGTCAAACATCCAATAAAAGATGCCATCAGGATTTGATAGCATCCTCAGGGTAGCTGGGCTCCAGAGCTTGGTGGTTAACCAATATTCTATGCTGTGTGTCACTTCCAAGACAAAAAAAAAAAAAAAGCCATGAGCCATAGTTCTTTGAGCCTGGCAAAAAGGACAATATTTGAACAACTGCTTGCTAAATTACAATAGATTGAACTCTAAAATTATATGAACATAGTTTCTAATTACTGTCCCCAGAATCTCCGTCATGTGCTTTAAACATAGTTTGTGCATGAGGACAAATCAGCAGTCTCTTTTCAATAAATACGTAGTTTTCCAAACACTATATAATCCACGTCTTCTTGCTACTTATGAAGATAGACTTCTGCTGATAAGTTGAGAAAAATAGTTCATGTAATATTTGTTAGTCTTGGCTCGGCGCCTGTGGCTCAATTGGCTAAGGCAGCAGCCATGTACACCTAAGGTGGCGGGTTCGAATCCCCAGCCCGGCCCACCAAACAACAATGATGGCTGCAACCAAAAAATGGCTGGGCATTGTGGCGGGCGCCTGTAGTCTCAGCTGCTTGGGAGGCTGAGGCAAGAGAATTGCTTAAGCCCAGGAGTTGGAGGTTGCTGTGAGCTGTGATGCCATGGCACTCTACCCAAGGTGATAGTTGAAGCTCTGTCTCAAAAAACAAAACAAAACAAAAGCGATACTAAGTAGAATAAATTCTGATTATAAAAATTTACAAACATTAAAGCCTCAAGTAAAAAATGTAAATCTATAAAAGTATATATTATCAATTTACATTATTTTAATATAAATAGTAGATTAAAGTATTCATAGTATCATTAAAACAAACTGAATAAAAATCAATAGTGTCCAATTGGAATAGTATTTACCTTTTAAAAATGGTTTTAAAAATAAAATAGTTGAACAACTGCTCTAATGTTCCAATCATTGAAAAGAGCTCTCTGCTGTACATTTGTGAAGGATATTATGGGAAAATATTTATAAATGTTCCACATTTTTTCTTGATTATTTAATTTTCACATAATCCCATCTTATTGATGGGGAAGGATGTGGGGAAAGCAGGTATTCAGTCTTTTTATTGATCTCAAGTTACAGTATTTTATTAAAAGTTTGTCTTCATTATGTGTAAATGGAGATTTGAATACAGTTACTTTTATCATTTCAGTGTGAAATGTTAATATTCCACTTGTTTGGAAAGTGTCTGAGGAAGATTTATTCTTGCAATGGAAGCTCTTTCTCTGTCAATTTAATTTTTTTCTTCCAATGGATGTTAATTCGCTTTATAAATGAATGCATTTTTGAAATTGTAATACAGAGTATAAATTGGGGTACATCTAAAAATACAGATGATTCAGATTATACATTTAAAACTTACTAAGATATCAAAATTATACCAATGAAGATAAATCAGTTTGGCTGTTAAAAATAGCCATACCAGTATGTTCAAATGCTGGAATCCTTGCAAAGCAGTCCAGATGTTCTGGAAAGAAGTGTGTATGTGTGTGTTTGGGAGGTGGTGCTGTTTGAAAATATGAATTTTATAATCCTGACTTGAAATTCGATACATTGTTTATAATCTATTTTGCCCCGTCTTTAGTTCATAGTAATCAGGTTTGATCTGTGCCTACATTAGGTATCAGTGGGATATAAATACAGTAGAACCTCTGTAAGTTGACCACCCAAAGAACTGTAACAAACTGGCTGACTTACGGAGGGAGTCAACATAAGGAATGAGGCTACTGTGCTGAAAAGCATATGTGGTGCATGTCCTGCCTATGAAATTAGGTCAATTTCAGGAGGTGGTCCCTGTAGGGAGGCAGTCAACCATGGAGGCTCTACTGTAATTGTTACTGTGATTTAAAATGTTAATAGTTTACTTTTAACACCTTTGCCCCTGTATGTTATTGAATAATATTTTTGTAAAGAATTGCCAAATTTTTAGTGAATGAAAATTTAAAATGTGAAATATAACTGGGTGTTGTAGTAGGGACAGTTCTTCTAGAATTAATAGGTTAACAACTCAGGTTCCTTTTTTTAATACAGAGACAGGTCTTGCTATGTTGCCCAGGATGGTTTCAAAATCTTGGGTCATGTAGTCTTCCCGTCTTAGCCTCCTTGGTAGCTGGGACTATAGGTGCAAAGCAGCATACCCAGCTTACCTTTCTAAACTTTGCATATAATTTTATCTATATTTCCCCCCATCCATGTCCTTCAAAGGATTTTTCTAAATTGCTGTTTTGTTTTCTGCAGTCTTCCAGCTTCCTTCTTTACCCTTCCAAGCTCCAATTTTTTCTTTTAGCATGGTGTCAGTTTGATCATTGAGACTAGGGACATGAGTAAAGTATCCTAGAACGCTTTAAGATTTAAGTAGTATTCTGCTACTTTGTTTTCTAATACAATAGAATCTCTATAGTTGACCACCTACTTAAGTCGACCTAATTTTCATAGACCAGATATACACCATATGTACTTTTCAATACAATAGGCCTATATCTTTATGTTGGCCACCTCTGTGTATTCACCAGTTTGTTACAGTCCTTTGGGTGTCACCTTAACACAGGTTCTACTGTGGTATGATCTTGGGCAAATCAAAGTCACTTAATTTTTCTATGTCTTTGTTTTCTTATCTTTAAAATGATGCTTCTTCCTGTCCTTAGAGTTCCTTGGATGAGACAATGTATACAAAACAGTGTTTTAGAAGTACCTCATCCTGTTACTTTCACAAACATGTCCATTGAGTAATTTGAGATTTAGTTACTTTCTGATTAGTTTTTTCATCCCTGCCAAATTATATGTATGTATGTAGTTTTTCCTATTTTTATTATAAAATTTAATGCATGCTCATTGTAGAAAGTCTGGAAAATACAGGAAACTTAGAGAAGAAGATAGAAATCCTTTTGTTGGGATTGTAGGAGACATTTAGTTTGAGCTCCATGAAGCATATGGCACAAAATTAATGCTCATTTAATGAACGGAAACTTACTTAGTATAGGTATATTTCTTAAAGTCAAAAGGCTAGGATAGTGTTACCAGCCATTTGAAGAGGAAAGAAAACATCTGAGTCTCAATAATAATAACAATAATAATATTATTAAATGACATTTTTCTGTTGGCTAAAAGAACAAAGACAAACATAATAGGGCTAATCCTAATCCTTTTTCTCTTGGCTAAAAGAACAAAAAAAAGGTAATAGGGCTAATCCTAATATTATGTGGGAGAGATTAGGAAAGCATATATATCTATTGAATATGGAGCTTCTGGGCAATATCATGGCAAAATGGACTGGACTTTTTCAGGTCCATATTCAAATTCTATAGAATTTGAGTACTTTTTTCTTGAATGCTTGGAAATCTTGAACACTGTCTTTTTTGTTTTTTAACAGGATGGCTTAAATTCCTTGGTCCTTGATCTAGATTTTCCTGCTTTGAGGAAAAACAAGAATATAGATAATTTCTTAAATAGATGTAAGTATTTTTAAGCTTCATATTTGATCACATAAGTATGTTTTTGACAAGAGATTTACGTTTGATTAATATTATTATCCTATAAGCTTAACTTATTAAATTTTTTTTAGTTTGATTTACTGAAAAACTAATACTCTTTATTTTAAAGGCAAAACTGCAGAACCAAATTATAATATGTAAAGTATAAAGTTCAGAATTTTATAGTAAATGATTAAGACTATTTACTGGTTTAGAACAGATTATTTATAGCAGTTTTATGAGAAGCTTTAAATTAGTATTTACCACTCTAACACTTCATATTGCACAGAGACATAATAAAGCTTTGTGTTTCCATAAACGTGGACATTTCAGTCTAGATAATGGAAAATAATGTGATAACAATTATTACCATATGTGGTAATCCTTAATATTTGGCAGTATTGATGTTCAAATGAAAGGTAAATGAAATTGAATTCTAAGCCTAAGAAATTCTCCATGGCTCGGCGCCTGTGGCTCAATCGGCTAAGGCGCCAGCCACGTACACCTAAGGTGGCGGGTTCGAATCCCCAGCCCGGGCCCGCCAAACAACAATGATGGCTGCAACCAAAAAATGGCCAGGCGTTGTGGCGGGCGCC